>PVIJ01000850.1:230566-241907 GCA_004024925.1 Scalopus aquaticus
AGTAGTCTAGCTTCATTTTTTTGCATGTGGCTGTCCAGTTTTCCCAGCACCATTTATTGAATAGACTGTCCTTGTTCCACTGCATTTTCTTTGCTCCTTTGTCAAAGATTAGTTGTTCATAGATATGTGGCTTTAATTCTGGGCATTCTATTCGGTTCCATTGGTCTTTCTGTCTGTTTTTGTTCCAGTACCATGCTGTTTTAATTATTATGGCTCTGTAGTATAGTTTGAAATCAAGGAGTGAAATTCCTCCGTTTTCTTTCTTTTTAGTTAGGAGGGCTTTAGCTATGCGAGGTTTTTTTGTGGTTCCATATGAATTTCATCAGTAGTCGATCTATTTCTTTGAAGAATGTCATTGAAATTTTTATTGGAATAGCATTGAATCTGTAAATTGCTTTTGGTAGGACTGCCATTTTGATAATGTTAATCCTTCCAATCCATGAACAAGGGATGCCTTTCCATCTTCTTGTGTCTTCTATTTCTTTCAACAGAGTTTTGTAGTTTTCTTTGTATAAGTCCTTTATGTCTTTTGTTAGATTTATTCCCAGATATTTGATTTTTTTGGTTTTGATTTTGAAGGGGATGGATTTCTTAATTTCTTCTTCTTCAGACTGGGTGTTTACATAGTGGAATGCTACTGACATTTGTTCGTTGATTTTGTATCCCACTACTTTACTGAACTGGTCTGGTCTATTATTTTGAGTAGTTTTTCTATGGAGTTTTTAGGGTTTTGTATATATATTATCATATCATCTGCAAATAGAGACAGTTTAATTTCTTCCTTTCCTGTTTGGATCCCTTGAATGTCTTTCTCTTGTCTAATTGCTCTGGCTAGGACTTCAAGTATTATATTGAAAAGTAATGGTGAGAGTGGACATCCTTGCCTTGTGCCTGATCTTAGGGGAAAGGCCTTCAGATTCTCACCGTTGAGGATAATATTGGCCGTGGGTTTGTCGTATATGGCTTTTATTATGTTGAGGTATGTTCCTTCTATTCCAAGGATTTCAAGGGCTTTTATCATAAATGGGTGTTGCACTTTGTCGAATGCTTTCTCAGCGTCTGTTGATGTGATCATATGGTCTTTATTTTTCTTTTTGTTGATGTGTTGGATTACATTGATTGATTTTCGGATGTTGAACCATCCTTTTGTCCCTGGAATAAATCCCACTTGGTTGTGGTGTATTATCTTATGGATGCATTGTTGGATCCTATTGGCCAAGATTTTGTTGAATATTTTTGCATCAGTATTCATTAGGGAGATTGGTCTGTAGTTTTCTTTTTCTGTATTGTCTTTGTCTGGTTTTGGTATTAGAGTAATATTTGCTTCATAGAATGTGTTTGGTAGTACTCCTTCCTTCTCGATTTTTTGAAAGAGTTTGTGTAATATAGGGACTATTTAGTTTTTGAATGTTTGGTAGAATTCATTTGTGAAACCATCTGGTCCTGGGCTTTTGTTTTGGGGGAGGTTTTTAATTACTGTTTCAATTTCACTACTTGTGATTGGTCTGTTTAGGTGTTCTATATCTTCTTTGTCTAGTTTTGGGTGATTGTATAGTTTTAGGAATGTGTCCATATCCTCTAGGTTGTTATTCTTGTGTCCGTATAGCTGTTTATAGTAATCTCTGATCGTTTTTTTTTTATTTTTGCTGTGTCCGTTGTGATTTCTCCTTTTCATTTATGATCCTGTTTATTTGTGTTTTCTCTCTTTTTTTCTTTGGAAGCCTGGCTAGTGGTTTGTCTATTTTGTTTATTTTTTCAAAGAACCAGCTTTTGGTCTCGTTAATCTTCTGGATTGTTTTCTTTTATTTCCATTTCATTTAGTTCTGCTTTGATTTTTATTATTTCCTTTCTTAAAGTGTCTTTTGGGGTTTTTTGTTGTTCATTTTCTAATTCTTTGAGATGTGAGATTAAATTGTTTCTTTGGGTTGTTTCTTGTTTCTTGATGTGAGCTTGTAATGCTATATATTTTCCTCTTATTACTGCTTTTGCTGTGTCCCAGATGTTCTGGAAAGATGTGTCCTCTTTGTCGTTCAGTTCTAGATATTTTTTAATTTCTTCTTTGATCTCTTCGTTGATCCATTGGTTTTCCAGTAATGTGGGTTTCAGCCTCCATGAGGTAAGGAGGTTTCTTTTTTCCTTTTTGTGATTTATTTCCAGTTTGACTCCTTTATGATCGGAGAAGAAGGCTGGTATGATTTTGATCTTAGTGTATCTGTTGAGGTTTGTTTTGTGGCTTAATATGTGATCGATCCTGGAGTATGTTCCGTGCCCACTTGAGAAAAATGTGTATTCAATATTTTGGGGGTGAAGTGATCGATAGATATCTGTTAATCCCATGTGGTCTAGGTCCTTATTAAGAGCTTTAATGTCCTTGGTTACTTTTTGTCTTCTTGATCTGTCCAATAGAGAAAGTGGGATGTTGAAGTCTCCTACTATGTATGTATTTTCTTTAATGTCTGTTTTCAGGGATGATAAAAATTGTCTGATATATTTTGGTGCTCCTTCATATATATATATTATTCATATATATATTCATATATAATATATAATATATATAGATAATATATAAATATATTATTTAATAAATATAAATAATTTATATATTTACTATAATATATAAATATATAATATATATAAATAACATATATAGTATATATAATATATAGTTATATATATATAAAATATATATATAAATTATAAAAAAATAAAGTAGAAAAAAAATAAAAAAGATATTGGGTAGATGTAAGCTTGGGGAGAGTTTTGTAGTCCTTTTGCTTTTAGGTTTTGGAGTTTCTGGGTAGGCCCCCTGCTAAGGTTCAACCCCCCCCCTTTCCAGTGTCAGATGTTGCTGTTGTCCTACTGTGGCTGCTGTCGTTTTGTAGTTGCTAGTAGTCTTTCTGTTCTTTCTCTCTCCACCCCCCTTTTTATTTTTCTTATTACCCTCAGTGTTTGCCTGGGGGTTATCCCTGCCCCTGTGGTTATGTCTGGTGGGGAGGGGTTGAGAGTTCCTGATCTTAAGTTTCTTTTCTGCTGCTTGGGCCCCACTTCTCCACAAGGGTGTGCAGGGGTGGAGGTTGTGGACAGCTGTTGGTGCCCACCTAGGTTCTGGGGGGCCACTGTTCAACCTCCTAGAAGTTGGGTGTGGGGCCATGGCAGGGGGTGTGGGGGGGCTCTATTTTCCTTTCTGTAGCCCTCCTGTGTGCCAAGATGCAGACACTTTGTGGAGGAGGGTGTGGTTGGAGACAGTTCCAGCAGGAGTCTATATTCCGGGTCATGTTACCTCCAGTCAAGTTAGAGAAAAGTAGAGTTCTCTAACATCAGCTCTTGGTGTCAGGTTACAGAGTAGGGAGGAGATTGTTTGAGGTGGTTTCTGCAGTTTTTCCGGCTAGACCAGTTTCTCAGGCCAATATATCACCTAGCAACCAGTGAGGGATTAGGACCCCACGGGGTGCTGGCAGTTTATCTTCCCTACTAAGATGTTACCAAGCCCCAGGTAGGGGATAGAAAGCAGTGACCCTCGAGCTTTCCTGCACTTCAGAGCTGCCATGCAGGGAAGAGAGGGGACTCCTGGGGTGGGGGGGGTGGGGGTCACACTCCCGTTAGTTGGCCAGAGCCCTCCAACCCCACCGCGGTTTCTAACCTTGTATTCAGTGGTGCTCCATAAAGCTGGTTTGTCTGCCTCTCCTTTCTTTTGTTCCTCCATGTGGGGTTCGGTGTCTTTTCTATTCTTTTTACTCTGACTTTTCAGTTTCTCTTTAAGTCTAAAGCACCCACAGGGATGATTGTATTGTGTAGGGCATTCAGTTATCCTGAGATCGGCTCTCAAAATCAGGGATTTTTCTGTCCATAAATCTATATTTTGTGGGAGAGCCTAATCCTAGCGTCTGTTCGCCACCATGTTTTGGGGGCGTCTCAATAATGGTACTTTTTTATGTGGTTAGGAATAAGTTAGATAATACATGTAGAGTGCTTAGAAAAGTAATTGGCACAATGTATGGCCTCAGTCGAAGATAATTATTTCTATAAAATGATAAAAAACTAAATTACCTATTCTATCTATCTATCTATCTGTCTGTCTTTCTATCTATCATCTATCTACCAACCAATCAGAATTTAACACTGGGTTTCTTCGTTTGGTGGCTATTGAACATTATTATATTTTATCTCTATTTCTCCTATATTTTCAAATTTCTAACAGTGGGTATAGAAGAAATAAATGACAGTATATACAATCTATCAATACTTTTAGAGGACTATATTATTTTCTTGATAGTCTGATTCACCTGATTAAACATTTCTTAGGATAGACATTCTGTGGCATATTTGGAGGTAACCTCTCTAATACCTGGATTATGCCTTCTTATTGTGAAGGTGAAGCTGCTGGAAAAATACTAATCTTAGAATATCATATTCAGGCATGAGGCAAGGAGAAGTTTTAAAAGCTCACGCCTCTGCAATCAAGGAAAATTTAGCTTCTGTTAGTGCAAATTAGAAAATACTTCTGGCAAGGGGCCAGTACAGCCCATCAATCAGTAAAGTAAGGTAGGGTTCTTATTTATTAAACAATTCAAGTATCAGTTCCAAACCAGAATCTTCTCAGAATGTCAGTCATCCACACTTTCCCCGCCATGTTCAATGCCTGGAGCTGCTGCTGCTGCTGTTGCTACTGTCGCTCTGCACCACTCCAGTTGATTTGAAACAGAAGCTGCAGCCCTCTATGATGTAAGACCACTTAAGGATTAATTAGCAACTTCTCATGGAGCACATTAGGAGGATGTTCTTGCAGGAGTCATGATTAACTTTCTACTTGCCTATGTTGGAACAGTTACCTTGTAGCAATACTATGTTGTTAAATGGGATGTTTAGATATCATGGTGTTTGGTGATTTAATTGCACTGCCAGGGAGTGTTTGTCTCCTATTAACCTTAAAAAAAAACATCATTATGGAAAACCTATAGATGCTGATGGAAATTTAGTTGTAAACACATGGAACAATAAATGTATCAGAGTACCGATGTTATTTATATTTGTGTATATGTATATATTCATGAAATTTTCTAGATTTTGCAAGAATTCTCTTTGAAGAAATGTAAAGCATAGACATATATATTGTGTGTCTTTTTTTTCTGGTAGATAACTGTGTTCCAAAAGTATAGATAAATTTAAAAGTCAGAAGCAAGGTTAAAATATTATAACTAAAGTAGTTGAGAATAAATAAAAACAGGACTGCTTATAACTATAAATGATAAAGATCTCTCTTCACTCTACTTAAATTATTTCCTTCAGTATTTTCTCAAATGTTTGCATTGCTGCTGACACAAATTCTAATAATACAGATAATATGAAAGTCTGGCACTGTGAAAATATATTACAATGCATTTGGCTTTAGAAAATAGGTCAGGTAAAGGTCAGTTCATATGTATAGATTTTAAAAACATATGGTTATTTTCCACCCAGCTTTATTCATGGCATTATTTCCAGCTTTTAATACTTGTTTAGGGCAGCATTGCTAAATCTGTTGCTTATGTTTGTGACTTTCAGTCAGAGTACAAAGGTAACTCATTTTAATGCGTGTTTCCCCTAAGTTGTTGTATAGTGAAAGAATAAGGAATATTGACAACATCAATTAGTTGCTAATATTACTATGAATCATTGTTGATGGTGTCAGTTTCTAGCAAGTGATTGATTGTAGGAATATACTATGGAAATGAAGTGAAGTCAACTTGTTGAATTATAGTAGAATTCTGTTAAAGCACAAATGATTCATACACACATGTGAATTCCCAGAGGTACGAAGAGAAAAATGAGATAAAAAAATGACTTCAAAACCATATAATGTTACACAAAACTGTTTTTATTATTATCATTATTTGTTTTATTATATTATTTTCACTTACAAAATCTCTCCAAAAGCATAGTCAATACATGACAATTTCCATTTGCCTTTTATAGAATGTCAGATAAAATGAATTATAGTAGAAAGGGAAGGATAATAGGCAAAGCAGAGAGGATTTTTTGGGGTTTGCGAAAATATATTCTGTGATACCATAATGATCGATACGTTATTATACATTTTCCCAAACCCATGGAATGTATAGCACCAAGATGGACAATTTATGTAAATATGAAACCTGAGTAATATATGATGTGTTAACATATGATTGTCAGTGTAACAAATATGCTACTTTGGTGGGGGGAGTATTAGGGAAAGCTATTCATGTATGGGAGCATGAAAAATATTTGTACCTTCCTCTCAATTTTGGCGTGGATCTAAAAATAGTTTACATGACAGACACAAGTGGGAACCCCAACTGTATTTCAGACTGACTGGCTATAAAGTCTGTGGGTTCCCACATTTACCCCGAGTATTGATATTTTTCTAGTCACATAACTCTGGAAGGTGCCTTACTGATGATTATATATCTATTATACAGAGTACGAATCAGTTGCAGGTAAATGAAGAGACACATAGAATGAAATCTGGGATGGTCCTAAATACAAACTCCCATACCCTTCCCTGGGAATCAGGGCTTGTTATCTTCCTGGGGCACCAACGTTTCACTAACAAGAAACTCTGAACTCCAGTGTCCAGCGTTGTAACAGGGATTTCGTTACATAGGCATAGCACATTATCTGTATGATTCATTTAAATCTCCAATCCCTTCCCTTCTCTGCACATTGGGCAGGGTCAAAATCCCAACCTTCCAATGATACTGTTGAGCCTTCTTGTGACCATCTCTATCCTGGACATGTCTAGAGGCCCACCAAGAGTCACCTTATCATAAACTGAAATGCTGTCCAAGGGATTCATGCTAACCAAAAATGTTCCCATAACTCTGAATATGCCAATACTTTTACAAGCCCCTTCCAAGAACTAGAGACAGAAAACATTCTTTTTATTATGCAGTAACAGACTATTACCAGTATTTTTATTGTTTGCTCTTTTGAATATTTGTATTATGAGAAAGTTACCAAAAAGTTTCAAAAAGTTTTTCAGTGAGATTTTCAAATAACTGAGATGAAAACAGTAACATTTTGTTATCTACTTTAACTTTGAAAAATATCACAAATCTCAAAAGACAGAGTATGTATAGTTGCAACCTCAGGGGTAATCTGAAAGCTGCCCTATATAGGAAAAGGCAGAGAGAGAGAGAAGAAAAAGCAGATTTATATCCGAGGCTTTGTTATGAGCAACCACAAGATGAGAGTTTTTGCTTTTTTTTTTTTTTTTTGATCCATACCCGGTCAAATCTCAAAAGTTTATATAGAATATTAACTGTCTTCAATCATGAATACAATCCAGAGTATCAACAACACATTTTAACATTCTCTTAAGGTAGTACCTCTGAGGTAGTTTCTGGAAATCCACATTCCAAAAGGCAAGGATATAACACTCATTCCAAGGGGAGGTGATGAGCTCCCTTGGGTCAAGCTCTCAAATCTACAGGGAGTCATGTTTTATTGATTGAGTTCCCCAGCAAAGTCATATGATAACAAAAGAAGCAGCTGTTTAAATGAGTAGTTTTATTAATTCCTATATATATATGTGTGTGTGTGTATATATATATATGTATATATGCATATATATGTATGTATGTGTGTGTGTGTGTGTGTGTGTGTGTGTGTTCCAAATTTACTGGGAAGAATTTTACAAAGAGAAGTCAAGGTGTAACAGGGTGGGCCCTAGGAAAAAGGGTGTGTTCCAGGTTCCCTGCCCCACCCAAGGGAGGGTGGAGCTGAGCAGGAGAGATGAGAAGCCAGAGAAGAGAGAAGGAGGGACACACACACAAGAGAGAAGAGACAGAACAGAGAGAAGAAAGAAGGAAGCAGGATGGAGAGCGAGGAGAGGCCCAAGGAGCAGAGAGACATATACAGAAGCTGCACTGGCCTGGACTGATTGAGACAGATGTGGGTGAGAGGCCCGTGGGGAGGTTGACTGTGGCAATGTTGGTCTTGGTTTTGATTCTGCTCTTTAACTACCAGAATTGTCTGGCTGATTCTGACCCTTTTGTATGAGTCCCTGCCAAAAGGTGTTGAATTCAGTTCCTTCCAGAATTGTCTGGCTGTTTCTGACCCTTTTCTATGGGTCCCTGCCTGTCTTGTATGCTTTGTATTGATGCAGTAGATGGCAGAACCTATTTAGAACAGGGCAGGTCTGGGGGTCCCTCCCCTGGGGTATCCCTCTCCCTGACCTCTAACAAAGATACAGAAAGTAAAAGAACACTTGAAGTATTCTTTTTTTTTTAAGGATTTATTTATTTATGCATATAACCTGGGGTACAGGCCAGAGGTGTGGGGCGGCGAGATTGTTCACCAGAGACAGAGTGGGGAGCAGAACAGGCAGACTGACAGAGACACACTGCTGAGGAGAGCAGCGGGCAAGGCAGGAGAGGTCTGCCACGCCATGTGGGATTTTCCTCGGTGGGGCGTTGAACTCACGTCGCCACTGCCCACAGCTCCACAGTGCAGCGCTTAAGTGCTGCACCACCCTGGAGGCCCCACTTGAGGTATTTTTATATTAAAATTGATAATACTTGGAAAACTTGAGTTCCTTAACTAGTGTCTAATAGCTAAACATAAATAAATGAAGAAAAATCTTTTGTTTAATTCCTATCAGAGATGTTAATTTTTTAAAAAGATTTATTTATGTATATAAGAGCTGAGGTGTAGGCCAGAGGTGGGGGTAGGGGAGTGGGAGGATTCACCAGAGACAGAGTGGGGAGTAGAACAGGTGGATTGACTGAAATACACTGCTGAGGGGAGCAGTGGGTGAGACAGGAGAGGACTTCTGTGCTGTGTGAATTAGCTCCCTGGCTGGGATCAAACTCATGCTGCAGTGGCTGCAGATAGCTTCATAGTGCTGAGACTTAACCCCTTACTCCACCAGGGAGGACCTGAGATGTTAATTTTTATGTGTAGAAACTGCTTTGGGTTTTATGAAACTTCATACTTATTTCTAGAGCAACAGTCCTATACATGCCTTTCTTTGGGAATGGGATATATTAGAATCAAGAAGAGTGATAATTGAGAATTTATTTTCCACTAGAGTTAAATCAAAATCCAGTCTTCCAGAACCAACATGCCTTACTAAGATTCAATCTGCAAATTCAATTTTAGGGATTTTTACAAATTATGATCACTTAGTACGTTCTTTTCCTGATAGATGTTCATGGGAGGAGTTGAAGCAAGACTCATCTCACAGAAAATCTCCAAGGTAGTCTTCTTTAGAATTTGACATACAAATTCTTATTGAGCATATGTTTTGTTTTAAGAATGATAATTTGTTGGTTTTGCTAAAAACATTCAACATATTTTGATTTTTTCTAAATCATGGAAAAATGGCTGTATTATTAGTATTCTGTTCTACTCAGAAAACAAAAATTTCCCAAGACATTCCTTCCTGAATAATGTCTGAAAGAGCTGCAATGATGTTATTTCCCAGAACTTACACTGTCAAAATAAAAAAGAAAAAAAAATGTGTGCTTCTAATTCCCATCAAGTTGCACTGAATGTGCACTCGAGAAAATGAAATTAATTATGAAAATAAACACAAATGGAAAATTGAGCAGAGATAAGGGTTAACTTTTTTTTTTTTTAATGGATTGGTCTGAGGATTATAATGCCTACTATATTATTCAAAATAATGTCTTTTCTGCTTTTAATGGACTTATAATATCTAATGATCAAAAAGCTTACCTGGATTTTAATTCATTACTTTTAAAAAGAATCACTCTCATTCTATTTTCACACATAAAATGGATTCCATCATTATAGCTGAAAATAAGATCATACAACTTGCCTAATAGTTCATGTACTGCAGTACTGCAAATGTTACAGTAAAATGCATCGTTCAAAATTAGGCATACTTTCAGATGTTTCATCCTGAAACTGGTGGATATTTCAGTCTTTTGCTCAGTGTTCTCAGCCATAATATGAAAAAGAGGGTCTTGCTCTTGAATATAATTTTGCAGTTCCAACAAAACAAAACAAAACAAAAACCTTATCTGTTTTTCTCTGAGTTGTGGAAACTGAAATAAACACTACAAAGTAAAACATAAGTACAAATTTGCATGAATGCCTACATGTGCACACACATACTATAAGTGTGGAGAGTGTGAGTAGATTTTCCCACCTAAACATTATGCTCATAAACAAATGTTCTGGGGAGTAGTTTGTTTCTCTTGAACCGACTTTCTATTTTTAAAATACTTCTTCAAATAGATCATATGATGTGTGTGAACTCTAAGAATGTTCTGACTTATTGCCTCACTGATAATTTAATTGGAGTTACTTCTATTTTTAGGAAAGAGCTTAGTCACGTATTTGAGATTCTACTATGCTTCAGGAACGTTTTTTTTGCTTCACAGTAAAATGATCTGAACTATATAAATCATTCAGATTTTATCCGGTTGGGCGTTTCTTTCATACCATCAATTGTGAAGTCACAGGATTTTCTAGTTATTTTTTAATGTTTAAAATATATTTCTGTATTATTATAACAGTTCTCTGTTATTTAAAGTACATTATAGAAAATAAAGGAATAGGTTAAGGATAAGTGGAGGAAGAAAAAAAAGACATTCTAATCAATGAGTCAGATCAGTTTTTCATCATTCTAAAAGCTACAGTCATATGATTTTTTAGATAGACTATAAGGTACTATATGTGCCACACATATTTTTCCCTTAAAGTTACTTGTGCCTGTGAAAGGAACTGAAACTATTTTTAGCAAATCATATATTTGGAAAATTTACCTCTTTGCGTATGATATAATCTTCTAAGTCACCAAAAGTCAAGTATTTTTTGTAGATAACTTTATTGGCATAAGTGTCTGTGCTCACATTTAAAAACAAGGTGACACCATGTATGGGTACCAGGGTTAATCTTTGTTCTGGGTTTTTAGTCTGGGACATGATATAGACACTTTCAATGTGAGTTATAATTGTCACTCTATGCTTTGTGATAAAATGATAATAGAAGCAGAAAAAAGAAATTTTCTGTAGACAACCTAGCCGTATAAGTGTGCATATGATGGGGTCAAGTCTTATATAATACCTACATCCACTAGTGCAATCAGTATGCCTGATTGCATCTCCTGGCCATTTCAACCCCTTCAATAAACACACATACAAGTGATTACCAAAACAGCGAATTTAATATTTTATAAGAAAATCATTTAATAGGTTTTCTAACCAGACATTTTAAGATTAATGGACTTTAAATGTCTTTTTTTAATATATATTTTTATTGTTATTTATGTCTTATACATTTTGTATTCCCCTTGGATAGCCCACCACCAATTCACCCGTGATCCATCTCCATGGTCCCTTGTGTTCTTTTCTAT
>PVIJ01000851.1:0-103664 GCA_004024925.1 Scalopus aquaticus
ATCTGGGTATTGGGGGTGAGTGTCAGCAACTCTATTTTCTCAAAATATACATTAGATCTCCCAAGTCCAGAGCCCCAACCATCAGGATTTTCACTGATTGTTTCTTCCCCTCCTGTCATTTGCATCAGGCATGATTCTCCAATCAGAATTCACATTCTAGCCCAGCTAATGTACTCCTAATATCTGTTCTGCTCCCTGCCCTTGTGGATAGTGTCTTCTCTGCAATCCTGGAGACAGAATAAGAATAGACTGTGCCCTCGTCCCACTCCTTCTACTGCCCCCTGGGGAAGCCCCAGATCTAGGACTAGCTGATGACAATTGCAGTTATAACTTTGCTTCTTGAAGATTCTTCTCCAATTCTTTCTAAAGGAATGACAAGAATGGCTCAGAATCAGTGGGCTCTGGCAGTGGTGGGTATCTCCTCCATTGGGGGACAGTAAGGTGCCTTGATTCACTCTGGGTTTAAGAATTCTTAGACACTCACTGCCCTGGACTTCAGGCCCCAAATCTGGCTGCACAGCAGTCTCTGTTCCATCCTGCACAAAGGCGGGCTGCCCTCCTCTTGTCCCCCACTCCCCCAGCATCTTCTGCAAGACCTGTGTCATCACTGTATTAATCAGGCTTCAAACTCACAAATAAAAGAATCCATCTGTCTAATGTAAATGGAAAATAATTTATGAAAGGATATTATTGTTTAAGTCGCCCCTTGGAGCTCTGTAGTCGGGAACTGTGCCCAGCCACACCTGGGTGGCTTCAGTGAAAGCCGCCATAATCCTGGTAACCATACCCGTGATGTTTGAGGCTAAATTACAAAACTCCATCACTGTCAGGGAGACCGCATGTCCCCACTGTGGCACTTTCCTTTGCTATCTCCTTACATGGTCTAAGTCAGAACTTGCCTCATCATATCATTCTCAATGGAAGGTCCTAGGCCACTAGTTTGACCTCCATTAGCAAAGGAGTCTGGGAATGTGTTTTTGGGATTTTATCCCAGGAAGGTGTTGACCAAAAGGTAAGAAGGGTGTTTAAAGACGTGTAGACACAGGTGATGAAAATACACCACGGTCTCCGCTTCCTGAATCTAACCGTGCCTGCTCCCAACACGGAACCTGGGATTATGATTCCTAGGGCTTCTAGGCTGATATGTCTAACCAAATCCTGTCCTCCTCCAATCTGGTCCATGTCTCTTCATGAAGCCTTCCCGTGCAGTTTCACATGTTCATTGCTTTTCTGGTTCTTCATGCTCTCACAGCACCTGGAGTGCGGCACTTAGCGTAATTCAGTCTCTTATTGTTTGGCCTTCTGAGCTCTTTGAAAACTACTCTTTGTCACAGGTAACTGAGAGCTGAGGCTCAGTAAACACTCAGATTTGTTTACCAGTTTGTCTTTGTTGGACTGGAAGTTGAGGTCTCCTCCCCTCACCCCCAGTCATGGAGTTGATATTTGTTCTATTGATCCCCTAGCTGTGCTCATATTGCCTGTAAGACCTCAGGGGGTAATTTGCAAATGGAAGCATTATTTTATTGGATTTGACTCATTTGACAGGTATGGAACTGGAAAGTCTCCTTGAGACATGCAAACAAAAAAAAATAATGTGAATATTGAACACTTTTAGTTTCCTAAGTGCTTCCTAAGCATGACAAGGACTTAATGAGAACGTTACCATTAATAACATATTTTTATAGATGAGGAAACTGAGGCATGGAATGGTTAGAGAACTTGCTTGTGGACATGTGGTCACAAAGCCCAGGTTTAAAAATTGGATCTGTTTGACTCCAAAGTGTATACTCTTAAACATTCAGAGAAAAAAAAAATGTGGCCTAGTTTTTGGATACATTTCTAGAAACACCTGACAGAGATTTCCTTCATTCAGCTGCATTCCTGTGACATCCAGAGGGGAGGAGATGATTGACCAACTTTAATGGTTAGAGGTGCTGAAACATGGAATTGAAATAACTTCAGTCATGATTAGTCATGGGGAGGGTCTGGTCCAGTTGAGTTTGGTTCATTCTGCAAACCCTGGTTCCTCTGAGGGGGTAAAGAGAAGGAGGGTAACTGTGTGGCTGCCTTCTGGACCTGGGCTGGTTTCACGTGCTGTTAAACTTTGGGGGAGCAGTTGTGGAAGGCCAGGGATACAAGTCAGACGTGCAAGAGGGGCCTCCAGTATTGGGCAGGGCCTGGTTATGTGGCCTCAATGAACAGTCAGCTTCAAGGTGACCCTGTGATTGATTGATTCTCGATACTGTGATTCTTTTTTTTTAAAGATTTATTTTTTATTTATACATACAAGCTGGGGTACAGGCCGAGACGTGGTGCGGCGAGAGGGTTCACCAGAGACAGAGCGGGTAGCAGAACAGGCAGATCAGAAATACACTGTTGAGGGGAGCAGTGGGCGAGGCAGGAGAGGTCTGCCGCGCCATGTGGGATTCTCCCTGGTCGGGGGTCGAACACGTGTCACCGCTGCTGACAGCTCCACAGCGCAGTGCTTAACCGCTGAGCCACTGGGGAGGCCCTCGATACTGTGATTCTCCAGCAATTTTTCCCACTAGGGGTCTGGGGAGGTAACACTCATTTTGCACATACATCTGCCCAAATCTGAACATCGAATTTGAGAGATCTGGATTCTTCATGTGAAGGTGCTCTCAGTTAACTTGGGCTATGTGTCCTCATGTAATGGGTTTGGAACAGTTTTTGATCAGGTTTTTATTTTTTGGTTGTAATCTAGTAAAGGCTTCATTCATTCATTCATTCATTCATCAATTGATTGATTGATTGAACCAACTAACCTTTATGAGCATCTATTATTGGCAAAGTACTGTGCTAAGAACCAGATGATCCAGTGTATGCACAAGACTGCAAGCTCCTGGGAAAGTTATGGTTTCAGTTCTGGCCATGGTGTTGCATGGCCTGGGGAGTAACTTATGGGGGTGAGGAGGACAAAAACGGAGAACTGTGTCACTGAAATAAATTTCACTTCCTCTGTACGTAGGCCATTCCCATCCTGCCCAGGGAGTGTTGAAGAACCCCCTGTCCTTACTTCTTTCTCTATTCCAAGAAGGCTCCTGCCAAGGCTATACAGGTCACACCCTTGGCAGCACCGAACATGGCACAGACTGAAGACAGAAAGACCTATCCTAGAGAGATAGGTGGCTATGTTGGCAGCTCCACAGCTGCGAGGAAGGCTCTTTCCTCCTGGACAAGCCAAGCCCAGTGCTTAAGCCTTGAAAAACTCTGGTTGGCAGGTTCTCAGGTTTTCGGAGTCAGACACGTACAATATTGCTGCTGGCTCTGCCAGGTGTGGGGCTGATGTGGGGGAGATGGGGTAGAGGAGTCTGGAGACTGAGGCCACAGACCTCCCAGATGCACCCCTTTCACTAGAGAATTGCTCCTCAGGGGCCCACGGGTCTCGCTCACGATGGGCCTTGGACAGTCTGGGGCATGAGTTAAGTGATCTGTAAATATTTGTTGGCTTGGTTAGGGAATGGATGTTTGAAGTTCAAGTTCCTTGGGACTTAGGATAGAACTAGAGATGTGTTAAAAATGTGGGGACCAAGAAAGGAAGTCATAGAGGTGGCTCCAAATACACAACGGGTGTAGTTGCTCTGGGGATTTTTGAAACAAAACAAAGAAATAAACGCACAATTTGGCAGTTTGAGCTTGGTTGAGGTCTCATTAAGGTGCAGAGGTGTTCACTGTCATTTGCTCAGAACAGAGACATGAACCCAGTGCCACTGCCCCTGAACTAACTTGGGACCAAGAGGGGAACCAGGAGGCAGATTTGTGAGCGTTCTGGGCTTTGGTTCCAGGAAGGAAGAGTGTTCTTCACCTGGTCTCCAAACTCAGCACAGAGGGAACACCCAATGACCATGTGGCATGAACTGTGTCACCCCTTCTGTTGAGATACTCCCCCAAGTCCTTGGGTAGGCTTCATTGCCTCTGCCACCCAGATGGCAAGATCCACCTCCTATCCTGTCCTTTCCCGAGCTGAGCTCAGCTGTGGTGGGGCAGGTGACAGGCAGACAGACAGTGGATGAGTAGGCCTCCGGGTCTTGTCAGGCAAAGTTAGGAGGTGGCTGTGCCCGAGCATGGGTAACGCCAGGCACCACCCCCGCCAGGTACGCCTGCCACCTTGCACTTTTTACCATTTCAGATTATTTCCAAGGTGTGTTTAGTAGCCTGGAACAAACTTATTGCCTTGCAGGCAAACCCAACCCATAGCTATTTGGGATTATCTCTCCTTCTTGTAAGACCAGTAACCTCCCCGGGTGTATATAAAGGGATTTATTCAGCACAGGTCTTCAGTTCCCTTCCCTCGTCCTCTGACTCGCAGTGTCCTTGCTTAACTTCTGCACTTTTCTTTCACCAAGTCCTCTCACCATGAGTAGACAAGTCTGCAAGACATCTGGAGGCGGGGGCTTCTCCGGCCACTCCGCTGTGGTCTCCGGCAGCAGCAGGATGAGCTGTGTGGCCCGCTCTGGGGGAGCTTTTGGAGGGGCCTGTGGGGCCCGGAGCGGAGCAGGCGGCTTCGGCAGTCACAGCCTCTACAACCTGGGGGGCTCCAAGAGCATCTCCATGAGCGTGGCTGGTGGATCCCGGGCTGGTGGCTTTGGGGGAGGGCGTAGCAGCTGTGGTGGCTTTGGAGGTGGTTATGGAGGTGGCTTTGGCGGTGGCTTTGGTGGTGGCAGAGGAATGGGAGGTGGTTTTGGAGGAGCTGGTGGTTTTGGTGGAGCTGGTGGTTTTGGAGGAGCTGGTGGCTTTGGTGGAGCTGGTGGCTTTGGAGGGGCTGGTGGCTTTGGTGGCCCTGGTGGCTTTGGTGGCCCTGGTGGTTTTGGTGGTCCTGGTGGCTTTGGCCCTGGTGGTTTCCCTGGGGGAATCCAGGAGGTGACTGTCAATCAGAGCCTCCTGCAGCCCCTCAATATGGAGATTGACCCTCAAATTGGACAAGTAAAGACGCAGGAGCGGGAGCAGATCAAGATCCTCAACAACAAGTTCGCCTCCTTCATCGACAAGGTGATGAAGCTTGCACTGGGCCCCTGTTCCTAGGCTGGAACATTGGCTTTGCTATTAGAGACAGTGTTTAGGATCAGCCTGGGACAGCCCAGGCTGGAGGGGGAGGGATTAGGCAGCCCTCTAGGGTCTGGGACGCTGCCCAGGGCTGACAAGGTGGCCCACATGGCCATGTGAGTAGGAAAGACAATGGCCTCTATCTGGACTTGGGCATCTCAAGTCCTGCTTGCCTGACTCTGCTTGGGTCTCCCATCTATTGCCTACCTAGCGTAGGCTGGCAGAGCTGACAGCCCATGGCAAGGACTGTGACCACTGGCAGGGCAGGCCTTGACGTAGAAGTGGGACTTTACAAACACAAGCTGCTTCTGAAGCAGTTCCTCCCATGTGGCGTTTCAGCAAAGGAGGTAGAGACCCTAGTGCAGGGACTGAAGAGCTTTACATGGATCCTTGTCCCAGGGGGCTGCAGAGAAGCTGGCTGCTTAGTCTGTACCCCTAAACAACTAGTCAAAAAGAGAAGGGTGCTTGGCTGGAGAGCCACACCAGCTGTCTCTTGGCTGTCGCGCCAATGATGGCGTTTCAGTGAGTGCCGTGCTGGTGATTCACATCCTTGGAAAGGCTGGGGTGCCAGAGGAGCCTGAGGTAGAAATGCTGCTGCTGAGGTTGAAGCCCATTTTGCTACGTGTGCAAGTGGGTCAGCTCCTTTAATTTGCCGTGTCATGTGTTGGGAGCCGAGTAGTCATGAAGTCCCCGGGAAAAGTCTTCCCGGCCTCTGCACCCGGGGGTGGGCGATGCAGACCCTGGGGGAGGCCAGGCCCCTCGCGCCTCTGCTGCAAGCATTGCCTGACGTGCCGCCCCTAATGCCTCGCAGGTGCGCTTCCTGGAGCAGCAGAACAAGGTGCTGGAGACCAAGTGGAGCCTCCTGCAGCAGCAGGGCACAAACTCCACCACGGGCACCAACAACCTGGAGCCCTTTTTTGAGAACTACATCAACTCCCAAAAGAACTATCTCGACAGCATCCTGGGGGAGAGGGGGCGCCTGGACTCAGAGCTGAGGAACATGCAGGACCTGGTGGAGGACTTCAAGAGGAAGTGAGTGATGGGGTAGCGCTGGGAAGATTCGAGGGCCACCCTTCTTGGATCCCACCTCCTGCACCCCTCCTGCCTGCTGGGCAGTGGTGCCTCTGAGCCCAGTTCCCTCTCCTGGGCTTCATGGCTAGCGGCTGGGTTCATTCGGTTTTCTCTTAGCACCCTTCTTTAAGGATAGCCCTTACAAGGAAAATTGCAAGGAGGATGGTTTGGAGTTGATGGGGCACTTTCTGAGGAGCCAGGCTGGGGAGATCCTGGGTCTAGCATCTGACAGATGACGGGGCAGCTCAGGGGGTGGGGCCGACTATGAGGTTTCCCAGGGTGCAGCACTTATTAAAACTGGAGCATCTCCCTGGCTTCCTAACTGCTATGGTGACAATAATAGGAGGGTATATTCATCCAAGAGTGGTGGGATCTGGACAGGAGGAGGAAAGAGATGAATTTTCAGACTCTCAGAGAACAGTGGTACTCATGATTATCCCTAAGCCCAACTCAGTCATTTCTTTTTAACCCTTACAGATATGAGGAGGAAATCAATAGACGCACAACTGCTGAGAATGAATTTGTGACCTTGAAGAAGGTAAGGGCTGCGTGTGAGCTTCCAGGGGCTTGTAGGCACAGGCTTCTGGCTGGGTTGGGGCAATCTCCTATTCCACTGCCATGGACCTGCGAAGTTCAGGTACTTGGAGCCAAAAAATCAGATCCAGGAGCATCTTAGTCTGGGAAGATCCCTGAAACAGTCAATTCATTTGACTTTGGTTTTTGAGGACTGAACTTAAGACATCCGTAGTGAGATGGGGCTCATTCCATGTGGAGACCAGGCCTGGACAAGAACCTGTCATCCCGCAGCTCTGTTCCTCTCTGATTGTCTCTTGCTGCAGTTGCAGTAAGTTGTTTATCCCTTGGGGGATGGGCCTTTATGCTTCTGTCTTTCTCAGGACGTGGACGCTGCCTACATGAACAAGGTGGAGCTGCAGGCCAAGGTGGACGCCCTAACGGACGAGATCAACTTCCTGAGGACGCTCTATGATTTAGTGAGGATGTTTCCTACAAAGAAGGGAGAGGGGGAGGGTGAGATGTTTCAGATTGGAAGCTGGGACCCAGGAAGACTGAATCCAGAGATGAGATCCCTTGCTGGGCTTCTACGGAATGGGCTGTAGACATGGGATTCTCTGAGGGATAGGGGGCAGGCAGTATGGGACCATTATCCTTCAGAGTTGAGTCAGTGCATGGAAGTGTTGATCAAGAGTCCCTGGGCCACTGTGTGCTTGTAGCAGAGGCCCCGAGCATAAACAGCCCTCTGTGTCTGCAGGAGCTGTCCCAGATGCAGAGCCACGTCAGCGACACGTCCGTGGTCCTGTCCATGGACAACAACCGCTGCCTGGACCTGGACAGCATCATCGCCGAGGTCCGGGCACAGTATGAGGAGATCGCCCAGAGGAGCAAGGCCGAGGCCGAGTCTCTGTACCAGACCAAGGTAGGAGCCCTCCCTGTGCCCCAAACTAGTTTTTGGTCATGCTGAGCTTCATCAAGAACGTTCCCACACTTGGCCAAGCCATCTTGATCGGTTTCTCCTCCGTCAGCTTGGAGAGCTGCAGAGCACAGCTGGCAGACACGGGGATGACCTGAAGAGCACCAAGACTGAGATCATGGAGCTCAACAGGATGATCCAGAGGCTGCAGGCCGAGATCGAGAATGTCAAGAAGCAGGTGAGCTGGTTTGGGCTGCTGGGTCCTGGGCTGGCCAGAGGGGTGGGGGCGAGCACCTCAGGACTCCTAGCTTGGAATGGACTTCTGGGACCATCTCAGGCAGCCTTGGCCTTCAGGGAGTTCAAAGCCAAGCAGGCTAAATGGCTGCTAATTCATGGGGGAAATAGCTCTCTGGATGGAGACGGGATAGCAGTTCCAGGGAAGGCGGCATGTTGCCTGACTTTAGCATGTTAATGGATAGCCTCACTCCCCCTGCCCCAGAATGCCAAACTTCAGGCGGCCGTCTCAGAAGCTGAGCAGCGTGGGGAGATGGCCCTCAAGGACGCCGATGCCAAGCTCCAAGAGCTTCAGGCTGTCCTGCAGAAGACCAAGGACGACCTGGCCCGGCTGCTGAGGGACTACCAGGAGCTGATGAACGTGAAGCTGGCCCTGGACGTGGAGATCGCCACCTACCGCAAGCTGCTGGAGGGCGAGGAGTGCAGGTGGGTTTTCAATTCTATTGCCCCAGTTCCCCTGAGCCAAATCCCATGCGGAGGGGCAGCGAAGAGGCAGTAAATGGAGATGGCGGCCTGCTGGATAGAGAGAGGCCCCGCCTTCATCAGCCCAGCAGCGAGACACCTTGCCTTTACCAGCCCACCCCCTAGGGTGCACAGAGGGTCTCTTGATTAAGGCCAGGAAGCATGGAGGAAGGGTCCCGAGCCGCCAGGCTTCTCTGAATTCAGTTCTGGCTGTTCTTCATCACCTCTGTCCACGGACTTGTTGGAATTTGCTCTTTCTCTTCTTCACACAGGATGTCCGGGGAGTGCCAGAGTGCTGTCAGCATCTGTAAGTAGCCAAAGCAACCACGACAAGGGAACTGATTCTCAAATAGCCCCCCTGACACAGGGCAGCAGTAACTAAAAATGATTTCTTTGGGAGGTGGGTTTTCTAGGGGCTGGAAGGGGCAGCAGATTGCCATTTATGGTTGTTCTGGGTTCAGGGCACTAATAGTAGGTCTACCTATTGATTAGTAGGTCTTCCCATTGATGGGAATATCTGATACGGAGCCTGTTAATGGGAGGAGGTTTTCTGGCTGGATAACCTCCAGGGAATCACCATGCCTTGACTCTATGTAGAAGGATCCTCTGGGGAATTTATAATGACAAGAGGGGTGGGGGGTTAGGGGGTGAACACCTTTGTCTTTAGAAGGCATCAGATGCAAATCTGCCTTTATTGTCTCCCGTCTTCCCGGGCTCAGTGGCTCTTTAGTTGTGATACAGTGAGGGGGACTCTGGTTCCTGAGCCTTGTACTGCCCCTTTCCCCGCAGCTGTGGTCAACAGCGGCAGCAGCAGCTCGGCTGGCGGCTACGGAGGTGGTTTAGGTGGAGGCTTCGGCATGGGAGGCGGTGGCGCTGGCGGTGGCTTTGGCCGGGCAGGAGGCAGCGGATTCGGAAGCGGCAGCGGAATCTGCGGAGGCAGCGGGCTCGGCGGCGGCAGCGGGTTCGGCGGCGGCAGCGGGTTCGGCGGAGGCAGCGGGTTTGGCTCTGGCTCCGGAGGTCGCTGTGGGGTCAGCGGCGGCGGCGGTGGCGGCTTCAGCTCAA
Organism: Scalopus aquaticus; assembly: GCA_004024925.1. Lineage (NCBI taxonomy): Eukaryota > Metazoa > Chordata > Mammalia > Eulipotyphla > Talpidae > Scalopus > Scalopus aquaticus. The sequence goes on from PVIJ01000851.1 coordinate 9,383, forward strand.
GCAGCAACCGGAGCAGCAGCGTCAAGTTCTCCCAGTCCTCAGGGTACTGCTCCAGATAACGCGCCTGGGCCCACGGCGCCCGCCCGCGCCTGCAGCCCCCATCAGCTCCTCCACGCCCACACTGGCAACACCCACAGCGCCAGTCCCCACTCCCGCCCTAACCCTGCAGGGCCCCTCTTCGGGGCTCGAAGACCAGAGCCTCTTGCTCCTCCATCCTGATCCCTGGCGCAGCCCGGTCAGAGACTTTCAGTTCTTTCAGTTCCTCTGTGCACCTTCTCTCTGGCTCCAGCCCGTGTCTGTGATTGTCCAGGTGTGGCCCCAGCCACTACCCTTTGCTGCCCTGGGGTCCTCTCCCTGGATGGGATGGTCACCACAGTTCTGATGTATAGCACCCTCAGCCCCTGCCCTCTGTTCTGTCGCCAATAAAGTGCATTGTGTTTCACATTTGTCCTCTGAGTCTTCTTGGGGGTCTTTCTCTCCACGGAACTGATGGCTCTCGCCCTCTTCTGCGTGGCTGTGAGGGCCACAGAACATCGGAGGATTAGTCCTCTGAGGCCAAGGCAGTGCCCTCCTGCTGCCCCTCGTCGGGGACCTAGCTGGGCACCGTCTGCCTGTGGGTTTGTTCCTTCTGCATTGAGGGGAGACTGGAGCACAGCCCGGGAGGATGGACTGCGCAAACATCTGTCTCCTCTTTGCCTTCACTCTTTTGGAGAACCCAAGAAGGCCTTGGGCTGCTGAGGAGTTTGAAGATAGGGGATTTCTTCCCTTGGTGCTGGTCCCCTTTCCAACTGACACTTGGAAAACTTACCCACTTCAAAGAGCACCTGGGAAAGGATGAGCTGTTAAAAGCGCAGGGCTGCAGGAATCTCCCCAGAGCTCCCGCTCCCAGTCTAACCCACAGAACCAAGGGTTCTTCCTTCCTCAGAGCACTTATTAGAGGTTCAAAGAAGATCTTTTTTTAATTTAAACAAAAATTTTTTTAATGAAGTACCATTGTTTTACATTCCTGTTAATATTTTGACAGTGTAGTATTTCTCCCCTCAGGCGTGGTCACTGTCACTCTCCCAAAGCACCCACAGTCCTTCGCCCAGTCCATTGTGCTCTCCCTCTATACCTCAGACCTGTGGTCAACTTTCACGGGTAGGTTTTAAAGTTTGTCTTTTTCTGACCCTTCACTTGGTTTCTCTAAATTCCACATATAACTGACATCACACAGTATTTATCTTTCTCCTTCCAAGAAATCTTATGCAAAGGATGCCTGTCAGCTCAGCATCCTTTAACCCAGCATTTTCCACAGAGGCCCTCTTCCTGCTAAACAATTATTAACACCCCTTCAAAATCAGCTTGAGTGCTGTTTGCATGCACTCTGGGTAGCAGGTGTCTGTGGCAGCGTCCAGTGTCTGCGCTGGACCGGGAAGCCCTCATTAAAGTCTTAGTTGGTCAAGGTGGTGAGGTGCCGAAGGTCAAGTCTGGAAAGGCCTCAGGCACAAGGAGTCCAATAGCTTCCTTGGTTAACGAGAAGGCTGAGTCTCAGAGGGGTGCGGTGAGCAGATTGGGGTCGTATTGCATCAGAAGGTCTGTCTGGAGACACCCAAGTATTGGGAGTCCAGAGCCACCCACTGCCCCACACTATTTCTGAGGCTGCAGCTGCTGCTTTCAGGCCTGGCAGCTGCCTGGGTGCCTAGAGATCAGACAGGAGTAGCCAGTTTGGGCCAGGGAAGCAGCATTCCCATCTTGGGTCACAGTGTTATCTATATCTTTTTTTTTTTTGTTATCTATATCTTTTACATTTCCTTTGGGTAACCCACCACCAATTCACCTGTGACCCATCACCGTAGTCCCTTGTGCTCTTTTCTACCCCATTTCGAGCCCTCATCCTCCCCCTCTGTCGGTGAGTGTCTCTCTCTTGTTTGGTTCCCCTATATTCCTTTTATAAGTGAAACCAACAGTGGATTGTATTTTGGAAAAGGAGAATGACAGTTAGGTGAACTAGGAAAACCAGTGATGGGGGCTCGAGGAGATTCACGTGGCAGTCTTATGCGCATGCTTGGTGGAGTAATAAGTGCCACTTCTACGCTCATCCCCCAGGAAAGCTTTTAGAAGGAGGTGGGGTTAAATAGCTGTTGGCCTCATTTTGGGCCAGAAAGATGCCTTTTCTGCTTGGTATCCCTCAGTGGACAGGGAGGAGTAGGTGGGGAGACTCAATGCCTGCCCCAGCAGAGGGCTGGCCACATGGTAATGTGCCTTGCTGGGCGTGGGATCGCTGCTGCCCCAGAGGCCATCATCAGTGAGCCCCTTCCTCCCCTCACTCAGCCAACTGTCACTGATTGCTGTCTGGCACTGAGCGAAGTTTGGGGGATGCTTCAATGAGCAGAAATCCCACGTTGCCTCCCCTCATTTCAGTCAGGGATCCCAACAGTAGCAAACACGTAAATAGACAAAACAACTTCAAGTTGTGATTAGCGTGTAAAGAAGAAACAGAGACTGAGCTGAAGAAATGGCAGGACTTGCAAAAGTACTGGACATGGGGAGAAAGGGAGAGGGGAGATGCCCAGTTTTCCAGAGCCAGCGGTCAGGTGGCTGGCCATGCGGTTCGCTGAGATATGAGGAGGGTGTGAGGGAGGAGAGGCCTGAAGAGGGACTTCTGTGGCTTCCCTCAGATGAGACAGCCAAGGGGAGACTCCCTGACTATGCTGGGAGATAGGAGAGTGGGGTCAGAAGGAGTCCTGGAGACTCATGTCTGGATATTTAACCAGCATAAGGAGGGTCAGGGTGGCTTCTGAAACCACGGGGATGGATAATTTCTCTCAGAGAGGGAAGCAGAGAGGGCCTGGGCTGAGAGCAAGGAAGCGCACACCTAGAATTAGTGAGAACGGTCAGCTGGGCCATAGAGCCCAGTCCAGCTTTTCCAAAATGGTGCCCACCCTAGAGATCAAGGGGTTTCCAAACAGGCTCCCTGTAGAGCCCAGCTCAGGCCTGGTCTTTCTCAAGACACTGCCCTGGCTTCGAGGCTCACATTCAGAGTGGCCACTTGCCTTTGTGGTCCTTGATCATCCACTGGGGAGGTTTGGACTGTAGCCTGTGCTCAAAGCCCTAGTTCATCCACCCTGGGGGGGCTTGCAATAGACCCCCGTTACCTAAGTAAGCCTCTATTGACAGAGGGGATCCATACAGCTTCTTCAAGGAGAGAGTAGCCAGGGGTAGCCTGGCTCAGGAGGAGGGCACCATGGACAGAGATGTCACCAGCCCAGAAGAATGCCAGACAGGCCAGTTTGGAGTCAGACCTGGGACTAGGAATTTGCTCCATGTTGGGCTGGACATTCCCAGACTAGCCCTCACCACCTTTAATCCAGGCTGAAAATACCTTCCAGGGAACTTGACCTGATTCTGAGTGTTCTTTCTCTTCCTTTTGCCTCAACATTTACATAATTTCTTTGTGAAACTGTTGCTCTGTCAATTACTCCTAAGTCACAGGGCTTGGTTTGTTTTTCTGAACTTGACAAAACGTTTCACCCCTATGTGAGGTCCCCATTTGGTGCTATGTTGTCCATTTTTTTAAAAATGAAAACAGATATTTATTATAGAATTTTTTAAATTAAAGACTTTAAACAAAAACCTGTATTCCTACAAACCGAAAATGACTTGGTAGCAGGTAAATCCTTCAGGCTAGAGAGGGTTTCTTCTACAAGAGTTCACATATAATAAATTCTCATGACTGATTCTAAAATGTATGTATGAATTGGCTTCACATGATTAATAATTTAGAGTGAAATATAAACATAAGGGAATTTAAACAGTTGTATGAGTCAATTCACTGTATTAAAACAGTGACTGTTTTCAAAAAATCTGAAGTCAAAAAGTCTTCAGGAAACAAGTAGGTACCTGGGACAATTTGAAGAGTAAGGGCCAAAATTCTGTTCTCCATGAGGCTATGTAACAGCCATCAGCTGATTCAAAAACAGCATGTTTGTGATATCACACACACATTTCTTTACAAATAAATGTTACAATATTAAAAACTATAAAGAAGCTACCAGAAAGAATCCTAAACTATGCAGCACACTTTCATAAGGCATTCCTGAGCCATAACTTAAGGCACATGTTCTAATCTTGGGGCTTTAAGAACATCTTCTTTGCCTTCATTGGTTTTATGTCTTCATTTTCATTTTCTTCATAATTGGCCCGGTCTCTCTTTTTGTCAATCTTTTTTCCAGTTGTCCTCACCAGTGTCTCATACCTTCTAGTCGTTTCTGCATCTGACACCTTGAGCTCCACCGTTTCATCTTCGGCTTCTTCTGCTTTGTTCTTAGCATTCATCTGAAACATTCATTTCTCAACCTCAGGATTAAATTCTCTGAACGACATGCTTCCAAGGAGAAGGTGGCCACACAAGAAACTGCTCTTCTATGATGAAGCTCTTTTTCTCTTTAAGCTCTGGCAAATCCAAGGGCCATGAAAATGGTCTCACAGTAGATTCAGTTTACGAGCGTTTTGCTGTCCTATTGGATAAAATTGGTATCAAGGTGGAGAGAACTTGTTTTTTGATAAGTTAAACCAGTTTATAAATTTTTTTCTTGCAATTTTGATATATATTTGCTGTTGTTTTGGCTAATGCCTCCAGATTTTTTTTTCTTTTGACATAGACTGATAAACCCTGTAAAAAAGACTGTATCCTAGAACTACACCCTGTAATCTGTGCCACCATAGATATGGTGGAATAAAAATTAAAAGGGGGGATTGTAAGAGGGTGGTCCTCAGGAAAGGGGAGTGTCCCAGGTTCCCTGCCCCACCTAAGGGAGGGTGGAGCTGAGCAGGAGAGATAAGAAGTTGGAGAAGGAGAGAGAAAAAGAGAAGAAGGAAGGAAGCAGGATGGAGGCCAGAAGAGGCACAAGGAGCAGAGAGACATGTAAAGAAGCTGCACTGGCCTGGGCTGGTTGAGACAGATGTGGGTGAGAGACCCGTGGGGAGGTGACAATGGCAACATTGATCTGGATTCTGATTTTTCTCTTTTCCTCAGAGATTTGCTTGGCTGTTTCTGACCCTTTTCTATGGGTCCCTGCCGAAAGGTGTTTTAGACTTGTGGCAGGCTTTCGGGCCTTGCTTTGGGCCAGTCCCATTTTGGTGGACTTTGGCCCATGAGGTGATGGGTAACTTTGGGTGCTAAGTTTAGAAACTATATTCTTTGTCTTTTCTGTATTATTACACTAATTGTATTAAAGTTTCTTTTCCACTTAAGGTTTTATATATTTTGTCCTGATGCGGCAGATGGCAGAACCTATTTAAAAGGGGCAGGTTTGGGGGTTCTGGGGTGCCCCTCTCCCTGCCCTGTAACAGATTCATGCTCTTCACCAATGATTTTCTTTTCTTCCTCTTCTAGCAGTTTCTTGGTTTCTGAGTCCAGTCCCCTTGGTGTGAACTTCACATGCAGCAGGTCTTGGACAATGTGGTCTTGCCTTGGCCACCATGCTGGCTCCCGTGTCCTCCATTCCTTACCTGTCCCCTAAGGATTTGTGTTTGCCTATGGCGGGGCGCACAGAGTGTTGGATAGTGCTGATGTGTATGCCTGGGCCCTCACTGGGGCTGGGGGAGCTGGTCATATATTCCTTTTGCTCCCTGCTCTGTCCCACAGTTCTGTCCCATGGGTGTAGAGTGGGACTTCCTCCTGTGATGGCACAACTTTGGTCCCCCCACTCCGCTCTCACCCCTGTCTATGCCCCTCCTGTGGGCCTCTCCCAAGCCCCATCCCTGCTTGGAAAGAATGTTCAAAACAGCACTTTACGGTCCTAGTGCTCGTCGACTCACCGGTTCACACAGCACTGCTGTTAAAGAGACTGAGGTTATTGGGGCCTCCCTGGTGGCACAGCGGTTGAGCGCGATGCGAGTTCGAAGCCCAGCTACATGGTGCAGCAGACCTCTCCTGCCTCGCCCGCTGCTCCCCTCAGCAGTGTATTTCTGATCTGCCTGTTCTGCTCCCCACTCTGTCTCTGGTGAACCCTCTCGCCGCCCCACGCCTCTGGCCTGTACCCCAGCTTGTATAAATAAATCTTAAAAAAAAAAAAAGAGACTGAAGTTATTTCCTTCTGCTCCTCTGGGATAGGCTACAGGTTAGAGCAAGTATCAGCAGTGACGGTGACACAGCCACCAAGGCTCAGCTAAGGAACTCAGGGCATTGTTTCCACAGGAATCCGCCTGTGGGGAATCCAGACTCAACTGTTGATGATCAAAGATTGCACATAAAGTTTTGAGTTGCTGGGTGGGGCTTTTGTTAGCCAATCATCATCAGGCTCCTCTTTTGGGATTTGGGCTGCTCCTTCTCTCTGCTTTCTTAGCGCTTTAGCCCAGGTATATTCTTTCTCTGCTGACAAAGACCAAAAAGGTAAACACCTTGCAACAATCTTGGGATGACAGGGCAAAACTCACTTCAGTCTTGGAACCACATTCGCATATTTTATATATATCCCTCACAAGCCCTTCTGCGATGCAAACTCTGTTGTGCTTAAGATCAAGCTAATCACCACCAATTCTTCCAACCCAGCCCAGGCTGAAGGCTGGATGGTTCTAGAGAACTGCTCAAGGAGGTGTGGGGGAGAAGCTGGCACCCTTGTGCTCTGTGGCAGCAGTGCCAGGTGGTGACAGCCTCTTCACCTCTTGGAGGAGATCGGATCAGAAAAGGATGGTGTTCGACAGCAGAAAAATCAGTTGTCCTAGGCTGGGGTAGCTTCACCTCCCGGGAGCAGACAGCAATGTCATTTTTGGCCATCACAGTATGACTGGAGGAGAGCTACTGGCATCTAGAAGGCAGAGGCCTCTAAGGCATCCTGCCATGCTTAGGATGGTGCCAGAGCATAGTCACCTGTCCTCAGACATCATGGGTCTTTTGAGAAGCCTTGCACCAAAGCAAGAGGCTGTCTCCTTCCCCCCTCCTTAGGAAAGGAGGCTTAGCTCACATGGTGTGGTGGGAGCTGGGATGAATACATACTTGAAAGAAGTACATATTTTTGGAAGTTTGTAGTAACAACAAAATTTGCCCTTTTACTCTGGGCAAAGACATAGGAAACAAGCCAGGCAAACAATGTGGCCTTCACGGGCACTCTCAAGGCCAGTGCTGAAGGCTGTGAGGGGCTCTCAGGTCTGGTCTACACTTACTTGGTTGTTTGGGCCTCTGTGTCTTTGGTGATCTGCTTCCCTTGCCAGGGATGCTCTTTCTGCCTCCAATACGTAGCAGCCCTGACTTCTAGCTGAAGACACCAAAGAATTCAATCAACCCCCTTTTTTTCACTTGTCATATTACATTAAAGTGACTCATTTCAGGATCTCCTTTCCACACTAGCGTGGCAGCTGGTTGGAGGACTGGCGGTGCCTTCCTCTCTGTGCCGCTTGATGCCCAGGGCCAGTAGTTATTATGAATTTCACGAGTTTGCAAGGTGCTTAAGGAGGACAGGGTGGACTCTGACAGGCAATTGCTGTGCTGACATATTGACGAAAGTCGCATGATCAAGCCATGACCTTTTGTTTGGTGCTCACAGTGACTACTCACCGGGCATTTTGCACGTGTCATCTTATTTAATTCTCACAGCCCTCCTATGAGGCAGGTAGCAATTATCCTCATCTTCCAGAGGAGGAAGCTGGGGCTTAGAGAGGCAAAGTAACATGCTTGGCAGTGATGTCATTTTACAGTCGATGGATTTGAGAAGAGCCAGGAACCCAAGGACCCTCTCTGCTCTCAAATCCATCGACTCTACAAAGACATCATCAGCAGCAGGAAAATGGCAGATGTGGTCTCAAGTCTGAAGCTTATGCTTATAACCACTGTGCTGTGTTACCCTAGGGCCTTCCTGGAGGCCCTCTGTTGGCCCAGCTCTGGCATGTGGTGTTAACAACTCTCTGGAGTTCTGAGGAAACAGAAATCAAACCTGAAGTTCCTACCCTAGCAGGAGGGATTTTTCCAGTGGAAGTCCTGTGAGGTTGGGAGGCCTACCTTCAACTCTGGAAAGTTCTGATTGCCCATGGGAACCCAGAGACTGATAGAACATGCTTGGTTTGGATGGGTGTTTCTCTTTGAAGTAAAAGAGGAATTTGTAAGGTTTAAAACTATTTTTAATTAACTCAAGCTCCTATATCAAGGTGCATCTGTCCATCGCAAGCAATGGTGGGTTCTTTAAATGTAAAAGTAGACATTTCACTCTGCGATGGTCTGCTTGGACTTACCAGAGTCCACTTAGTTAAAAATGACCCCTGCATTTATGACAGGTTTTGCATAATCTGGTTACAATCCTAGCTCAGTCAGCTGACTTGGAGCATGTAAATAAGCCTCACTAAGAGCATGTCCTTTATCTGTAACATGTGAATAAAAACTCCAACTTTATGAAGTCTTTTTGACAGTGAGAAATGATACTTGTAAACAGCATTATTCAGAGTCTGTGAATATCTGGCTTAAGGCAGGCAATTAATGTTTGTCATGTCTATATTCTTTTCACAGGCAGATGAAAGGAGTACAGATTTGAAAGAGGAAAGTATTTCGCTAAATAGTAATCGGCACAATTTGGGGAGGTATGCAGTGGCTCAGTAAGTATTTGCTGATTGATGGATTGCATCACTGATCAGCCCCTCTAGAGGGAAACTGGCTCTTCAGGCAAGGAAGGATGGCTTTTATGAAACTCGCAATGCAAATGCTGTGAGTCCTTCCAATTCTATGCAAAAATCATCAGATGTCAATACTGCATCAGCTAAATGGGCTGTCCTGTAGAACTCCTTCCTCCTCTATCAGCTTCCAAACTGATGGCTTCCCGGGGGGCTTGGTACATGGCACCATCACTGCAAGGCTGTCTCGTGCTGAGCCCCTGCCCTCTGAGTGAGTGCTTCCTCACACTTCCATCAGGACTCGTACAGTCCTCATGGCCACCCTTAGAGGAGGCTCTGAGAATCCCAACTTACCATGCAGTAAACTGAGGCAGAGGTCATGTCACTGAAAAGAGGGGAAGCTGGGATGAGAATTCAGGCTCCATGTTTCCTACTCTTCCAAGCTGCAAAGAGAAAGGGAGGAGGCGCTGTTTTTGTGTTCCAGAAAACCAGCAGGCCACTGAGATGGGATGAGGCCCCTTTTCCATAGTGCTTCCTGTGGGAGGGTCAAAGGTTTCCAGAAAGTCTCAGCAAGGTCCATGGCTGGTGAGAATTACATGCTGACAGGAGAATGGGTCCCCAGGGGCCTTCTCCACTTTCTAGCATCCAAGGACCCCTCTCTTGATTTCTTCAGCCTTGGCCCTTAGTCTGCTCTCTGCTTCCTCTGTCTCACTTAGAACAAATGCTTCTCTCCAGGGATGAGATGAATCTCCTGCTTCTATGTCTTAAGCCCAACTGCTCTACTTGTACTTTCTAATTTTTCTGGATGGGTAGTTGGACTAGTGTTTCTCCAAGTATATTAACAGCATGTTAACGGGAGTTAAGATGGAAGGATTTTACTGTCTTTCCATACAAACAGATTACGTAATTTTACAAACATATTATAAAAGCAGAATTTTACATAATTCTGATTATATAACAATAAAAACAGGATTCTTTTCTATGGAATTTCTTGGAGCTTTTAATATGTGAATGAATTTTATTAAAACCCCAAGAAGGAAGCTGTGGAATTTTCACTTCCCAAATTTACTTGAGTACAGACCCTTTTTATCAGGGCTATCTCAGGGGATAGAGTTCTGCTTGAGACATGTCCTGGGAGAGAATATCCCACATAAGGATGGAAAGAGTATTTTAATCAAGCCTGGAGAGAAGACCTGCATTAGTATAAATGGTGACTGTGAACACTGAGACTGGCAATAAAAGGATTTAGCTGTACTGAGATGTTTACTTCTTTATGAAGCTAGCTAAAGGGAACTAGCTGTCTATGGTAATATATTCTTATTGTTCATTAGTTAAGTGGGGTTATTTCAGTGGTAATGTTTATACTTTAACATGGTAAAAAGGAGAAAACAGTGATAAATCTTAGTACAGGGGCAGCATAGTCAGAATGACTGTTCATTTTTTTTTGAAAACCAATTAATGATTTTCTTGAAAATCGTATCTGAGAATCCATATACCTGAAGGGACATATTACCATCACCCCCTCATCCTCAGCAGCTCCTAGACGGGATTTCGCCTCCCTTGACCAAAAGGTGAAGGCTACTGTCTCGTGATTCAGTCCTGTACTCACCGTGGTGTTACAGGCAATGCTTAAACATTCTCACTGCAGTTGAGTACCAGGGAACAATTTAGGTATGCTGCTTGGTGACAATTCCCCTTATTTTACAGGTGAAGAAATAAGGCTGCAGAGTGTTCAGCCTCGGCAACTTTTATACAGAAAGTTCCGGCAAGCAAGGGATAGCACTCAGACGGATGGCAGCAGGCAGCTCGTTCAGATGCCACTGCTGGGAAAGGTCTTGCTGTGAATAAGAAAAATATTGCCGAGGATGCTAACTCTGAATATTTTCAGAAGCTTTAATCAACTGTTGAGTAAATAGCCCCAACTTGCTAAATAAGGAGATGCTTTGGCAGGCTTGGGAATTGTGGATTAGGGGAACCCAACCCAAACCCGTGCTTTGGTAACCTGCCCATTGCCTTTCTCCATCACTTTTTTCCAGCATATGCTAGGGTGGCAGAGATGAGCCACTTTTAGGAGGCTGCCACCCGCTGCCTCAGCACTAGAGCCAAGGGAGGGGAGGGAATCAGAAACACTGATGTCTGTTGCTGTTTGCTTTGGGCTCTCCCCTGGGGCTTCAGGTGAGCTGACTTGCTTTCTTCCCCAGGAAGGCATTTCATCTTCTACTCTTAAAGGAATCTCAAAGAACACAATAAAGACCTCACAAAGAGGAACTGGCATTCAATTGTTGGGTGGAGTGAATGTGTAAAGGAACAACCCAACACAGAATCTCCTTTGTGGCTGTCTACACACCAGATAATGTGGATTTAAAATCCAAATATTTGTTATTAGACAGTATGTATTTAAATCTCAAAACAATTCTGCAAATAGAGTAGAACACTCATTTTACAAATAAGAGAGGCTCAGAGAAGTTAAGTACCTTGTCCGTGGTCACTCAGTGAGAAGGATTTGAACTCAGGTCTTCTGAAGTTCATCACAGACTTTGTGTTAGACCATGGCTACCATTCTCTGTGGCATTTTGTAGTTTTCAAAGGACATTCACTTGGGCTATATTTTGTGAGGCTCACTGCAAACCCGTGAGACAGGAAGGGACACTCAGTGCATGAAATCACAGGCCAAGGTCACCCACCCCAAGCCCCTCCTGGCAGAGGTCTCGCTCTCTACTATCCCAGCCTGGTTTTCTTGCTCTCTGCTCACACTCAACTTCTTCCTCTTAACCATCCTTTGATGAGTTTCTCGGGGGCAGTGTCTATATGCAAAATTGACTCTAGGAAAGCCAAGGTCAAACCTAAGTGATTCTCTTCTTCTGTGTCTCCAAAGAGAGCACAAGCTGCGGCTGAGTATATAGTGTTTATTAAGTGCTGAGTATCTTAGGATTTATTTTGCTTGTCTTAAGCCTTTTATATTTACTTAGCTCGTTTCATGTTCACAACAACTCACAAAGGACCTGTCATTCTCAGGCTCACTTTACAGTTGAGGAAACCAAGACATAAAGTTAAGTCACTTGTCCAAGACCTGGCGAGCGGTGGGGCTGGGATGCTAACCAGACGCCAGACAACCTGCAGGGCAGAGACCTGAGAGTCAGCGCCAAGCACTGAACATAACTCCACGTGAGCTTCTTCAGGGGCTGAATTATCTGGAAATCATCCCAGAAAGACAGTGTCCCCGCTGCCCATTTGACTGGAATTCTGGCCATATACCAGCCACCTATTTCTGGGGGCGCTGAGACTCACCGCGTCTTGCTCTGTGATGCCTTGTGACGCCCCATGTGTAGATAACAACCCGGAGCTGCTCTGGCCGTGTGCGGGGCGGCTGGAGTGGAGCTGGGTCAGCACAGGGGTGGGGGCAGAGCAGGGACTCGCGCTCTGCTGTCAAGGCCCCGGGTCCCCCTGGATCACCAGAGTCTAGCCCATGGCTTCCCAAACTTCCCTGATCATAAGTATGACCCAAAATTCTTGTTAAGAATGTACAGATACTCATTTTTCCTCTGAAGCTTTCCATTCCATAAGACTGGGGTGGGACCTGGGTCTAGATATTTATATTCTTACACCCCAGTCATCACTCAGTTAACACAGGCTGGCGGGGTGCTTGACCTATGCTGACTGCTGGGGGCACAGAGTGAGTAGGACTCCCTCAAATGTTCCTGATGAGCTCGGGGTCTGGAGGGGCACTGACCAACAGAGAAGTGGACTTCAAGTTAGGGCCGTGGTGGGCACACAGGGAGTCTGGCTAACCCGGACAGTGGGGGGGGGGCAGGAGACCCTCCCCTGCACATGGCCCCTTCCTCTTCCCAAGCCTCACACTTGTTTGCTTCAGGGACGACCCTCACTCTTCCTGCGGGTTGGATATTTTATCTCCTCTTTAGTCCCTTAAAAGCATGAGCAGCATTTCTCAACTCAGGCTGGTTTAGGTAGAGGCCTTCGACTGAGATGCTGCCAAAGTGGATGCTGTGGGGTCCCTCTCATCCTTACTTCTCCCACCGCAAGCCCTCTTCTGGATCTTTCTCTGAAGAGGCGGCATGGATGACATGTTGCTGGGCTGCTGTACACAAGGGAGGGGCCCTGTCCACCTGGAAGAGGTTGTCCGTCTTCACCTCATGTCACGGAACTCAGTGGCTCCTAATCCCCTGTTGTCAAAACCCAATTCTTCCCGCTGGGTCAGGTGCTGTCTGAGTGCTTTAAGATCCTTGAGGAAATCATGTGGAGGGAGGAGAGCTCTGGTCTTTTGTCAACTGAGGCAATTTTGGGTGATTAAGCTAAGAAAGCAAAGTCATTTTGGTCCAGAGGATTATTTTTGAGGTGTGTTGGGAACCTAGAAGCAACTTATTGCCTGGGAGGCAAACCAAACCCAAGATGACTCTCAGCTAATTGCTTGTCTCCTTTCTGCCAAGCCAAACTCCTTGGTATATAAAGGCCAGTCTCCTCTGTCGTCCACATCCTCTGTCTTCATCCCTCTCAATTCCTGCTAAGTGATTGCGAGCTCACCTCCAAGTCCTCTCACCATGAGTAGACAAGTCTGCAAGACATCTGGAGGCAGGGGCTTCTCCGGCCACTCCGCTGTGGTCTCCGGCAGCAGCAGGATGAGCTGTGTGGCCCGCTCTGGGGGAGCTTTTGGAGGGGCCTGTGGGGCCCGGAGCGGAGCAGGCGGCTTCGGCAGTCACAGCCTCTACAACCTGGGGGGCTCCAAGAGCATCTCCATGAGCGTGGCTGGTGGCTCCCGGGCTGGTGGCTTTGGGGGAGGGCGTAGCAGCTGTGGTGGCTTTGGAGGTGGTTATGGAGGTGGCTTTGGCGGTGGCTTTGGTGGTGGCAGAGGAATGGGAGGTGGTTTTGGAGGAGCTGGTGGTTTTGGTGGAGCTGGTGGTTTTGGAGGAGCTGGTGGTTTTGGTGGAGCTGGTGGCTTTGGTGGCCCTGGTGGCTTTGGTGGCCCTGGTGGTTTTGGTGGTCCTGGTGGCTTTGGCCCTGGTGGTTTCCCTGGGGGAATCCAGGAGGTGACTGTCAATCAGAGCCTTCTTCAACCTCTCAATATGGAGATTGACCCCCAAATTGGACAAGTAAAGACCCAGGAGCGGGAGCAGATCAAGACCCTCAACAACAAATTCGCCTCCTTCATTGACAAGGTGAGGGCAAAGCCCAGAAGTGTTGTGGAGGTTTAGACTACCCAAGGGGTGGGTAGAGGAAGGTGCCAGTGGGATCAGCCAGGCTTGAAAGGAAGGATGCTGGCTTCTTGTCCAAGTTCTGCCTTGGTTCTATAGGACAATGGGCATCTCTCTCTTGCTATTTGGGTTTTGTTTCTCCAGTTGTGAAATGGGACAAGGATTCCAGCTTCTGATTTCCTTCTAAGGTCTGCACCAGGGAAAATGAGGCGAGGGTCCAAATGTGCTCTTTTTAAGAATGGGACATTAGCTATGAAATTATTATGGTTTATGTTTCATTTACTCTCGAATAGCAATTGCTTGATACTCTAAACTAGAGGGTGATCAAACTTGCATTAGTATGAACCTTGGACTACCTCTCAGTGGTGACTGTTGGCAGCTGACTTACCTCCCGAATGATGCTGTGCTTCAGTGGATATCGTGTAGAGCTGTCCACACTGAGACAGGGAAGGGGGCGCTAGGTTGGAGGGTGAGCCTAGGATTTGAAGTTGTGTTTGCACCTTTTCCATAGTTGCTGAATAACTGAGAGGGGAAGTGACGAAGGAAAATGTGGAAAAAAAAAAAACTAAGGCAGAATTGGACCTTGTTCACTGTATGATAGCAAAAAATATTTTCATTTAAAAAACAAAATAAACTTTTTTATAATGACTTCCTTCAGTTATGTTCTGAAGGGTCCTGGTAAGCAAAGTCTTGGGCTTGTTATCTAGTAGCCATATCACTTTTGGCAACTTAATTAAGATCTTTAAGTCTTGGTTTCCTTTTCTGCAAAATAGAGACAATAACACCTCCTTTAGAGGTGGTCATGCGGATTAAATGAGAAAGGATATGAGAAAAGAGTAGGTATAGAACCAGCACTCAACATTCTAGCTCTCCCTTTCCTAAATCCTCATCTTTCCCAAATTCCAAAAGACAGAGGTGACTGAAGCTTGGAGAAGTAGGTTCATTTTCCACATTCGCACACTTTGGCATAAGTGGCTCCACCTGTCCAGCCCCAGAGGCTGACTCTTCTTCCTCCCTGATGCAGGTGCGGTTCCTGGAGCAGCAGAACAAGGTCCTAGAGACCAAGTGGAGCCTCCTGCAGCAGCAGGGCTCACATTCCTCCACAGGCACCAACAACCTGGAGCCTTTCTTTGAGTCCTACATCAGCTTCCTGCGCAAGCAGCTGGATTCGGCTGTGGGAGAGAGGGGAAACCTGGAGGGAGAGCTGAAGAACATGCAGGACCTGGTGGAAGACTTCAAAAAGAAGTGAGGGCCCCAACTGGGGAGTTCTCACTTTCGGGGCATTCACAAGGAGGAGGCATGGTCCCAGTATGGGATTTCAACCATTCTCAACTGCACCTTCAGTCAATAGTCTTGGGCTGTTACTGGGTAAAGCGTGACCAAGCAGAAGGGTGGGTGGAGGGGGAGGACTGAAGCTTCCAGATGGCTGATTATTACATTGGGTTCAGTCTCCAGGTAGCCCCTATGGCACCACAGATGACAGAGTGCTCCCAGAGTTTAAACCCCTTTAGAATGGAGAGCCCGCCACACTTTACTACACATAGGACTCACCTCAGAAGCTTGTAAAAAATGCATAATCCTGTGCTCCAGCCCTAGAAACTCTGAATGGGTAGTTGGGGGGCAGGTGCTAGAGTGAGTGCTCTGCAGGTCCCAGCAATGCCAGCTGGACGGCCCAGGCCACACTGTGTAAAATCACTCTTTCAATGTGTCCTCTCAACCCATTTTACAGCTTCAGTCAGTTTCCTCCTGTTGTCTGGGGTTGCAGTTGAAACCCCCTGAGAGGGTAAGGGGCAAACAGGGCACCTCAAGGGTCAGATACCTCTGGGGGTCAGGACACAATGATGCACACACTTGCTCTCAGGGAGGCTCCATTTCCAACATAACTGCACCAGCCGGATGGGCACACACTCTGCGGCAGGTTGACCATAGGGCTCTGGGCACCCAAGGCAGAGTCAGATTTCCGGTTCCTGGGCAATCGTTCCCTTCTTCCATTTCCACAAAATCCAAACTCTTGGTAAGAGATAGCAGTCAATTAAAAGGCAGGACTCTCACAACCCAGATGCATTCAGAAAACATGAGGTCATTCTTATCCCCAAATCCGGTAGAAAGCAACTGTAATGACAAGAGACCCTAAGAAAACAGAGGCAGAAATACCTGGTCTGAGCAAATCTCTCCAGGTCTCCTATGTGGCTGTACTCTGTGAAGCCAGAGCGGGGCGAGCAGGCGAGCTCCCCCCAACCTGGCTGCACACACCTTCACCTGCTCACTTCAATCTAGAGGGAGGAGAACAAGGCAGTGGCTGAGCATTAAGGTCTCTAGGTGGGGTCTGCTACATACTCTTGGGGGCTTGGTGCGAAATGAAAATGCAGGGGCCTTGTTAAAAATTGGCGAAGACTTTCAAGATGGCTCCGGTAGAGCACTAAGCTGAGCGTGCGGAACTTCTGCCCACGGTGCTGTGGAGTGGCACAGTTCACATGCCTGTGAGCCAGGTCCTGTCTCTGGGTGGGGAGAATCCTGGGGTCCCATTCTCTTTTATTCACTTCTGAAATGTCGCTGTTGAAATGTGTGTCTCCCATCCCAGGTATGAAGATGAGATCAATAGGCGCACTGCGGCAGAGAACGAGTTTGTGGGGATCAAGAAGGTGAGCTGGGCGAGTGGACAAGGTGGGGAGGGCAGAGCCAGCTGCTCTGGGGCTCAGCGACCCTATGTTGAGTGTGGGGTTTACAACTTTCTGACATTTTTGTAAATGAGGTGTTTGATGAGGGAAGTGACTCAGTGGGAGACACTTTCAGTCTTACGGTGACCAGTCAGCTGATTAGTAATGAATTAATCATGGTTTTTTTTTGGCTTGTTTTGTATGGCAAGTTTTTTGACTTACAAATGCACCCTGATGTTATTAATAATAATAATAAAAAATTCCTCGTGGCTTTTTAAACTGGCCATTGTAAAGACGAAGTATCAGGAGAACACCTTCATTTCTATCCAGGAGGTTGAGATTTAGCAGTAGATAACCAAAGCCACTCTCCAGATAAATGTGATTTTTTTTTCTAGTTTTATTTTGCACTTGGCAACTTATGGTTTCTATTTCATTGGAGTACTAAGGTTTTGATTGGTCAAAGCAGTTAAAGAGAAGAAAACCATTTTTATTTATTTATATTAAAACGGGGAGGCGGAAAGTGACAGGAGGAGAAACAGAGGAGGGGCAAAGAAGGGAGATGAGCACTTAGGAAAGAGTCATGGGTGGTGGGGAACAGGAGGCTGTTCTTTGGGAGTTCTGATGCACACCCCCTCCCCACCCCTAACACAGGACGTGGACGCCGCCTACATGAGCAAGGTGGAGCTGCAGGCCAAGGTGGACGGCCTGACAGATGAGCTCAACTTCCTGAGGACCCTCTATGAGATGGTGAGCCCTCTGTGAGGTCCAGAGCCTTCCTGTCTGGCCTTCCCAAGCGTGCGTCCCGAGTAGGGGACTGTTACCTGGCGGGACATTCACAAAACTGGCAACAGGGCTCAGAATTCAAACTGTACACATGCAGAAAATGCTAAATTAGTTCCCCCAGCTTGAACAACAGGACCAGGACCCCTCTCTATCCTTTTTATTTCCCCTCTGTCCTAAGTCTGTTTTGTTCTACACCATCCTTCTGGCTCCTATACCAAGGTCACAGCCAGTTCCCTTAGACGCCTCCTCCCTGGGAACTTCCATGGAAATCCACACACTGGCTGATTTTTCATGGCTGGCACCTAATTGTATTTCCTTTTTCTTTTAGCCTTCTTTTCTGGCATCCTTTAGGCTTTTCCAGGCTTGAAATGCAAATTTATTTTTCTAATTGTTCCATACCTGGCTCTATCATTGCTGATAGAAGAGTTTTGGACTTCTTCATTTTTAGCAATCCTGAGGGCCAGGATGGTAGAGTGATCATTTATATTTCTGCAGGAGCTGTCCCAGATGCAGAGCCACGTCAGCGACACGTCCGTGGTCCTGTCCATGGACAACAACCGCTGCCTGGACCTGGACAGCATCATCGCCGAGGTCCGGGCCCAGTACGAGGAGATCGCCCAGAGGAGCAAGGCCGAGGCCGAGGCGCTGTACCAGACCAAGGTAGGAGCCCTCCCTGTGCCCCAAACTAGTTGTTGGTCATGCTGAGCTTCATCAAGAACGTTCCCACACTTGGCCAAGTCACCTCGATCGGTTTCTCCTCCGTCAGCTTGGAGAGCTGCAGAGCACAGCTGGCAGACACGGGGATGACCTGAAGAGCACCAAGACTGAGATCATGGAGCTCAACAGGATGATCCAGAGGCTGCGGGCCGAGATCGAGAACGTCAAGAAGCAGGTGGGCTGGTTTGGGCTGCTGGTTCCTGGGCTGGCCAGAGGGGTGGGGGCGAGCACCTCAGGACTCCTAGTTTGGAATGGACTTCTGGGACCATCTCAGGCAGCCTTGGCCTTCAGGGAGTTCAAAGCCAAGCCAGGCTAAATGGCTGCTAGTTCATGGGGGAAATAGCTCTCTGGATGGAGACGGGATAGCAGTTCCAGGGAAGGCGGCATGTTGCCTGACTTTAGCATGTTAATGGATAGCCTCACTCCCCCTGCCCCAGAATGCCAAACTTCAGGCGGCCGTCTCAGAAGCTGAGCAGCGTGGGGAGATGGCCCTCAAGGACGCCGATGCCAAGCTCCAAGAGCTTCAGGCTGTCCTGCAGAAGACCAAGGACGACCTGGCCCGGCTGCTGAGGGACTACCAGGAGCTGATGAACGTGAAGCTGGCCCTGGACGTGGAGATCGCCACCTACAGGAAGCTGCTGGAGGGCGAGGAGTGCAGGTAAGGGGTGCAGTATCTACATTCTCAGGATACATTTTAGTGTGACCTTTGATGATGATGAAAGTGGGGGAGGGGCAGCGCAGGGAAAGGACAACTCAGCAAAGGGCAAGGAGTCTCCAGAACAAGAGTTCAAACCTTACTTTTTTTGTCAGTCAGGATCATGCAATTCACTAACTGACCGTGGGCATCAACACTGTAGTATATACCTCATTGTTACCTGAAAGTGTGAGAAAAAGTGCTTTGGGGTTATGGCAAAAGTGACTGTGTTGTCCACTCGAACTTTCTAAGGTAACAAAATGTGCTGCCCAATACAGTAGAGCTATTAGCCACCTGAGCACTTGAAAGGGGGCTAGTATAACAGAGGACGTGAGTTTTACATTAAATTTAATTTAAATTAATTGAAATAGCTTCACATAGCTAGCAGTTACCATACTGGACGGCTCTGTATGGACTCCTGCCACCGCGCCCACCCTACGGCCGAGGCCGTGTCCCCCTGGAGAGGCATATACACTGGAGAAATCACACAGTGTTAAGTGGCAGACAAGGGCCTAGTGAGTGGAGTCAAGAACTGAGAGATCTTTCTGCTCACTCCCTGCTTCATGTACCCCCATGCTCAGAGCTTCTGTCCTCAAGGAGCTCCCTCTGATGGAGGAAGTTAGACCCAAGTGGGAGAAGAAAACTCCAGGATTTCTGATGAGTCTCTGATAAAAAGGAGTGACAATGAAGCTGGTGCTCCGAGTCTGGGGAGGTGTAGGGCAGGAGGGCGTGGGGACTCCAGCGGGGCCAATGTCGGCAATGTGCGCAGAACATTCCATGTCCATGCCACGTGGACATGCCTGCTCCGTGAACAAGAGCGAGACATGGGGAGGCGGGCAGTGTGGGCAGGACACCGGCAGGCCCACCACGGGCTAAGCATCAGTTCCTCTCACATTTCATCCACCCTGACCCAGCACTACCGCCACTACGTCAGGAGAGCTCTCTGGGGACGGCTTCCTGGAAAGGAAAGCTGGAAATAAAAAAGCCAGAACTGGGTGGTGACAACTGGCTAATTAAGTGGAATTGGGGGAGAGGAATTCGCTTGGACAGATAATCTGGGAACTAAAGGGAGGAGGATGGGAAGGTAGAGACACGGAGAGTTGCTGGTGGAGCGTCTGGGCATCTCCACCTCTTGAAGCAGCCCCCTTCCTGGGCCATCTGCTCACAGAAACTGACGTGGACTGCCCCTTCCTCCCCGGGAGCTGATCCCACTAGGGCAAATGGGAAGACGTAGCTTTCAAGGTTATGAACCCTCAACTCTTTGGCTAATGACTCATTGCAGAACTAATCCACAGCTTCTCTTCTTTTCTAGGATGTCTGGAGAGTGTCAAAGTGCTGTGAGCATTTGTAAGTAGCCCTTCAAACACCTTCTCCCTGGGATGTAGAAAGGGCAAGCACTACCGACTTCCTTACTGACAGAACTTTGGGCAGGACAACCTGACCCATGACCCCAGGCCAGGCCCCCAGAGAGTGTCTAGGGTCTCAGACAAGGCCACACACCCTGCCCAGTG
This sequence comes from Scalopus aquaticus, assembly GCA_004024925.1. Classification (NCBI taxonomy): domain Eukaryota; kingdom Metazoa; phylum Chordata; class Mammalia; order Eulipotyphla; family Talpidae; genus Scalopus; species Scalopus aquaticus. The sequence continues at coordinate 29,532 of PVIJ01000851.1, forward strand.
CAAGCTGGCAAACTGTTAGGCTGAAGCTACACTTCTGTAGTCTTGGGCAGCACCCTAGGTTGGAGAACCAGAAATTTCTGAGGGTACGATTGGCGATGGTTCTTGGGAAAGGGCACAAGAGGCAGGTTCACACTCACTGGTTACCAGTCGTGGCTCCAGAGAAGCTGAGTATCTTCCTCTGGTCACACAGCTACGCAGGGCAGAGCTGGGCTGTAGACCTAGACTCTTAGCTGAACTGAGTGTCTCTCTCCTGCAGCGGTGGTCAGCAACGTGAGCAGCACCAGTGGCAGTTCTGGTGGAAGCCACAGAGGCTTTGGAGGGGTCGGCGGAGGCAGCGGAGGTGGCTACAGAGGCGGCAGCAGCAGCGGTAGCAGCAGAGGCTGCAGCGGTGGCTACGGAGGGGTCAGCGGTGGCAGCAGCAGCGGCAGAGGTGGCAGCAGTGGTTATGGAGGGGTCAGCGGCGGCAGCAGCAGCGGCAGAGGTGGCAGCAGTGGTTATGGAGGGGTCAGCGGCGGCAGCAGCAGTGGTGGCTACGGAGGTGTCAGCTGTGGCAGCAGCAGCGGTGGCTATGGAGGGGTCAGCGGCGGCAGCAGCGGTGGCAGAGGCAGCGGCAGCAGCAGCAGCAGGGGTTGCAGTGGAGGCAGCAGCTATGTGGGCCAGAGTGGAATGGGCTCCAGCTCCGGGGGCACGCAGTGTTCTGGAAGCACTGGCTACAAGTCTGGAAGTGGCAGCAGCAGCAGTGTCCGCTTCTCCCAGACCACCAGCTCGAGCCAGCACTGTTTCAAGTGATCCTCCGGGGCCAAATCTCCATGCCTACCTGCTTCCCTCTCAGCCGCTTCCCTCTCTGCTTGGCCTCAACACACCTCGACTTGCTTTTGCTCAAGTTCCCTGGAGAAGGGGCTTCTCCTCCTCAAGACCTTTCTCAAGTCAGGAACATCCAGCTGCAAGTCTGGGAATATGGTGCCCCTAAGTGAGCCCTGGCCATGGCTCCCGACTTTGGACAGAACTCTTGGGCCTGACCCAGCATGGCCGACCCAGCCTGGCCTGTCCCCACTCTGGCCCAGCGCTCTCTCGCTCTCACTAGGAGCTGATGGTCTGAGGCTGGCACCTCGAGGTCACACTCCTGAGGCCGCCATGCAGCGGGAGCAGTGTGGGAGGGTGAGGAATTCTGGCCTGTTGGTTCCCAGGATTCCTTCCCCACATCTGGGCATCATAGCCTGACTTCGCTATCTTCTTAATTCCCTGAGCTATGGATCTTCTGGAGCTGATTTTATTGCACTTCCTCAATAAATTGCTCGTATCTCACATTCTGGTCTTTGGCTTTCATTCAAGGAATCACGATGGCCAAGGTGGGGGGGGTACTCAGGTAGGGGCTGTCTTCCAGGAGTTCACTGTACATATAAAGGACCCTGAACAGTCTTGGCTTTTCCTTTATCCATTTGTTTGCGTTCTGGTCATAGGTCTGTCCAAGAATATTTATGGTGTTTAAGTGGGGAACCTTCCTTACTTCAGGTCTTCCCATCCAGCCTCCTGCCTCTGAGCAGGCCTCCAAGATCCAGTCTTAGAAGAAGAGGCTTTTACAGCTCATTGAGCGAATAAATTCCACTGGGACTTTGGCTCCATTGTTCCACTCCCACGTCAGCCAGAGCAAATTCTCTTCCTGCAAATATAGTTCCTGCAGTCTGAAGGGGTCAATACCCTCTTGTCTCTGCCCAGGTTCTGATCCAGTTAAAAAGTATGACAAAAGCCTGGGTCTTTTGACAATTATGACAAGGGTGACAAACAGAGAGCTCTCCTGGGCTTACCAAAACACATACAGGAGAAAGTGGCTTTTGGGCGTGTGGAGAACGTGGAGCCGGGTGGAGTGAGTTTCCTGTTACAGGACCTTGGAAATAGGCCAGCTCTCCCACCTGGCAGCAAAGGCTGTCACAGCCTTCTCTGTGGGGTCAGACCCCTCGTGGTAGAGGAGAGCGGAACTTAAATGTGCTATGGATAGCTGATTCTAAGACACAGAGGGGAGGAAGAACGCATGTGCAGTCTTCATTCCAAGCAAACCAGGTCAGAGAGGGCAGGAGCAGTACCAGGCGAGGCTCGCTCCAGTTGGATGTAAAATCAGGAATGGGGAAGGTGCTCTTCTATCAGGGTTTTGGCAGAAAGCTGAACCCCAGACCCAGGGAGGTTAGGGGTAATGAGGCAGCTGCTCAGGGAAACCAGAGAAACTGAGGGCTTCAGTGCAGATGATGATTAAGAATTGTCATCCTCCTTTCTCCACACCCCAAACCAATCCATCTGCATACTTTTGAGCATGGTAAGATTCTGGTTTGTAAATCACTATGGATAATAGGCCTTCTCAGAAGTCATTAGAGCTGGACTAATGAGAAGTCATCTGGACTTTTGTCTGATGGCTCAAGGAGTGTGCCAGGACCAGGCCTCCAGGTTTTGGGGCCCAAGGTGGGGCTAAGCCCATGCCATCTGCTCTACATACAGCAGCCCCGTCCGAAGATTTGGAGAAAGATACTTAAAATACTTTTTATTGAAGTCACCTTGGTTTATAATTTTATGCAAGTTTCAGGCATACCAACTTCTATATCAGCATTGGTGAACACTACATTCTGCTCATCCCCCAAAGTCTACTTTCCATCCAACATCATACACTGAACCGCTTTTGTCTAATCTACCCACCCCCTTCCCTTCTGATAACCACTAATTTATAGTGTAAATATCTTGTGGGTTCATTTGTTTTTTCTTTATTTACCACATGAAGTCCCATGGTATTGTCTTTCTCTGCTAACTTATTTTAGTTAGTATAATACCCTCTTGGTCCATCTCCATATGGCAGTTTCACTTTTCTTTTTAATAGCTAAATTATATTCCATGGTGTATGTGTACCCCATCTTCTTTATCCACTCCTGCATCAACAGGCAGGGAGATTATTTCCAGCTGTTGGCTATTGTGAATAATTCTGTGATGAACATGGAGGTGCATATATCTCTTTGGATTAGTGTTTTCATATTCTTCAGATAACTACCCAGCAGTGGGATCCTGTGAAATTTTTATTGTTTATATATATTTTTAAAGATTTATTTATTTATGCTTACAAGCTGGGGTGTAGACCAGAGGTGTGGAGTAGCGAGAGGATTCACCAGAGACAGAGTGGGGAGCAGAATAGGCAGATTGACTGAAATACACTGCTGAGGGGAGCAGCGGGAGAGGCAGGAGAGGTCTGCTGCGCCATGTGGGAAGCTCCCTGGCAGGGGATCAAACTCATGCTGCAGTGGCTGCTGACAGCTTCATAGTGCTGAGACTTAACCCACTGCACCACCAGGGAGGCCCTTGATTGTTTATATTTTGAGGAATCGTCATACTGTATTCCATAATTGGTTGTACCAAATTACATTCCCAACTGTGCATGAGGTTTCTTTTTTTTAAAAAGATTTATTTATTTATGCATACAAGCTGGGATGCAGGCCAGAGGTGTGGGGCGGTGAGAGAGTTCACCAGAGAACAGGCAGATTGACTGAAATACACTGCAGAGGGGAGCAGTGGGTGAGGCAGGAGAGGTCTGCTGTGCCAAGTGGGAATCTCCCGCAGGGCATTAAACTCTCTCAGCAGCTGCCGACAGCTCCACAGCGCAGCACCTAACCCATTGCGCCACCAGGGAGGCCCCAGGTTTCTATTTTCTTTTCTTTTCTCTTTAATTTTATTGATATTATTGTTTATGTCTTTTACATTATTGTGTATTCCCTGTAGGTTCTCACCACCAATTCATCCGTGAACTGTCAAAAATGGAGAAAAGATTTCTCTTTTCTTTGCATCCTCCACAACACTTGTTGTCTTGCTGTTTGGATGATAGTTATGGAAAAGACATTTTAAAGTTTCTACACATGAGAGTTCAATAAATTCTTGCTCATTTTTTCAAGGCTTACAGGTTGAAAGCAGTCTTGCTCCTTATTTAACCTTTGTACAGTTTTGGTACCTTGGGACCCAACAGGCTGGTCTGGATTGCTGTTTTTATTTGTAATGTCTTTTCGAGACATTACAAGAAATGGCATGGATCTCCAGGACAGTATCCCAGATGCTCTAGAACATGTGTTGCTTGAATTAATGGGAAGAGACTGACTTTCATGGCTTAACCCAGCTTCTAGTGGGACTCAAGCAGCCATCCCTAAATGCTGCTGCTTCAGTCTCTTTATCCATCTGCTCCATGTGTGGAGTGCTGCCTCAGGGCTGTGCAGAGTGTGTGGGGCATTCATGAAAGTTTGGTGGTCAGCTGAAAGAATGAATAGAAATGAATAAGGAGAGAAGGACTGCCTTCCATCCAGCCTGACAGGAAGATTCTAGGTCACACTCTAAGACAGAATGGAGCTGAAAATTGACAATGAGAATCTCCCGTGAACTCTTGTGAGGAGAGATGGTGGAGGGTCTACTGCAAGAGGTAGTGAGATTGAAGGATACTTGGGCTTGGGAGAGAAGGTCAATCAAGACATGTTGGAGAGGAAGCCTGGGAGTAGGCTTGGTAAGGAAAGAGCCTGGGTAACATGGAGGAAGGTCAAAGTGCCAGAAATATATCCAGACCAAAAAATCCAAGGAGAAGGCCAGGACATCAGGGTGTCATGTCTGAGGCAATACTAACGGCTGGAGAGAATGGGGTATTTCTAGCCTATGGGAGACTGGCAAGCCTGAGCTTTAATGACTTGAATAATTCTGCAAATCCATCTCCCATTTGAAGAGAGCTGGGTCAATTCTTTGTCTTTGAAAGCAGCCAGTCCATAGAGAGAAGATATTTGCTTATGTGGAATAATCAGAGGGTGACAGGAGCCTTCCCAAATTAATACTTGAAATCCTACTTGTAATATCTTTAGGCTTAAACAATTTATCTTCTAGTGACAACTGCTTCTTTATTCTTTGTCTTTTATCTTTCATTTTTATCTTTCACTCTTTTCCCTCTCCTTCTAAAGACCTTCCCCTAGACTATAGGAGCAGTACATAGGGCAACAATACATATAATTTAGCAAAGCCCTCTAGATGATCATCTATAATTCCACCAACAAGTGACACTTTCCCATGTGCATGAATGCACACACATACTTAGAGACAGTTACATGTAAATATTTGTTACAGAGTGGGGTCTTAAAGTATATGCTGCTTTATAATCTGATTTTCACTTAATCTATAATGGAATTTATCCATTTAGTCATCCAGTCACCAGACACTGTGCCCAGTGTGGAGGACACACGTAGTCTCTGCCCTTACAGAGTTTAATGTCCAGTTGGAAATATATTTACCAAACAACAATACAAAAATTGGAGATCATCATTTTCTTTTTCAGTGCAGTCTGAGTTTACTTCAGAAAAATCAAAAGTACACTTTGGGAATTAAACTATTTTTTTTCTTTCTAGAGTGACATGCATGTTTCCTTGTCAATAATGTGCACCAAACATTTTACTAACTCAAAGCCAGACAGAGGACCATAAAAGTTCTTTGCTACCCTTGGTACTCAGGTTGAGTTAGATGAGTGGAGAGCCATTTTGAAAGAAAAAAGAAGAGGATCAGAAGCACAGAGCTCAAAGAAATCACAATTTTACCAAACTCAACCAATCACCTAACAAAGTGACTTATAAAGCAAGGATTTTAAGCAAATCTGCACAGATATTCTTAATATACTATAAGAAAGGGACACTTTTTAGTGTATTTCCAGAATTTAGCATATAATCACTGGTGTCCATTAAAATAGTAACTCCAACATTTTTGCTTTGATAGCACCAACAGTTAAAAGTACAGCCATTTAATATCTAGATCTTTAAGTGGGTGATCATAGAAATTCTAAGATTAAATCTACTATGTTAGTCTGAGTACTCATCTATGAAATTTTTTTTTCAAAAACAATTCTTCAATTCTTAAAAATAAAGGGGCTTTCTGAAACAGTGGGACCACATCAGGACTAGAAGACAGAGATAAAAGAATTGTACATCCAACACTAGGAGCTGATTCTCACATGTTGCTGTTTGGCAAAAGACATCTTTTTAAAATTTTATTCCTGTAGTCCAGACTAGTTCTAATTTTCTCATTATAGGCGTTTCAGAAATCTGAAGACAGAGGCAGTTGTTTTAACAACCCAATAAGCACTTCCATATAGTTAAAAACCCTATACAAATGAGCCATTAGGTTTGAAGGGCTGAAACATACCCAAGTGAGAACAAAGCAGCACAGTTTGGCTGTGGTATTGGAACAGGGAGTTTGTAATGGTGTTACTCCACTTTGTGGACAGGGGACATGCATGGGGGGGCGGGGGGCAGAAAGGGACTTTCTAGGTGGAATGCTTGATGTAGTTTTGCCCCAGAACAGTCTGACTTTCAGATGCACCTAAGAAAGGTGTCTCCTTTGGCAAGAGTACCAGGGGCTACTGAGTAGAAGAAAGTGTATCAGGAAACGCTGAAGTCCTAGGAATGTCAGGTAATTAATTTAGCATTTCTACCTACTTCATTACTACCTAACATTCATAAAGAGTTACAGAACAGTGTTTCTAAGATATACTCTCCTGTCATCACAAGCAGAAGTCTCTCCTGACCTATTGGGCCCGGATGTCCAGAAGTCACCTACAGCCTGGAGGCGGGAGCAAGCACTGCAGATTCTACTGGGAATTTGGCATAGAAGATGATTTGCACAACGAAGTTACCACTAAACCAGTGCTTAAGTCCAGTCCTCGGCCTTCTTTTTCTGCTTTGTAGTCCAGAAACATCTCTTTAAATGCCAGAAAGTCCGTAAATGTGAGCAACATGTCGAATATGTCATCAGCCACTTCATGTTTACGATGCCTTAACGTTGTCGTGAAGGCCGCCATGTTGAATCCGGGAATCCGCCTCAGCAACTGTTCTTCAATGTACTTTTCAACTAGAGAAAGGTACTCATTAAAAATTGGCATATAGCTGAGTTTATTCTCCTCCGTATCTTCAAATTCTTGATAATATTTGTCCATGAAATTTCTCTGCAGTACCTGGAACTCGGTATCCATGATAATGTCCTCGATAGATCCAATCACAGCATCAAATTCGGCTTCAGAGGCAGAAGATACGGACAGTGCGAGGCTCTCTTCTTCCAAGACAACCTTTACTTCTTCCTTGTCCATGCTACCCGGGCTGAGCTGTCCTGCGGCTTCTCACCAGCCTGGGGCTGGGGTGGAGTCTGGTCCCCATTACCCACCTCCTGGAGCCACGCCCTGCCTCCCGTCACCATGGCCAAGATTGTCATTCTTAATGACTGCACAATATTCCTTTACATGGGTGTGGCACATTTTGATATATCTTATTTCTACTCTCCCCACTATAATCAGACATTGCTGCAATGCACACATGTGTCTGAATGTGTCCTACGCATTCTTTTAAGATAACTTCTAGGTGTGAAATTGCTCAGACACTTTTATTGTCAAACGGTTTTATATTGTCAAACGTTTTTTTCCAGAAAGACTGTACTAATTGATACTTACAGAAGTAGTGTATATGACTTTCTCTTTCTCCAGTCTTATGGACACTTTGTGGTATTCTTTTAAATTTTGACAATTTTTTAATGTGGAGTTCTTGATGACATTTTTTTGATTTTGTTTGAGGACAAGTCTGCAAGCTCTCTCTCAGGCCCCTGGAGAGATCAGGCTGCCAAGACAAGCACCCAAGTTGGCTTGTGAGAGGGTTTAGAAAGGCTAAGAAAGTGTGAGGGACGAGGGGAAGGTCCATGCCTTCCAATCACGGGTCTCTTCTCTCACCCAGGGATGATCTGCATTTTCTGTACACTTAAGCTGGGCTGACACACATGGTGTCTTTAGCAGAGAGGGAAACCGTCCCCCTAATGACAGTATATTTAGTCAGCCTGTCTTTCAAAACTCCAACCTGATGTGTGAGTAGGGGTCTACCCTGAGCTTAGGGTAAGAGATGATGTGATGGGAAGAGAGTCCAGTGTGATGATGGAGGTGAGATACTGGTACTCACACAGAGGGGCAGACCCAGAGCAGGAGAAGGTGGACATTCATTCTACAAAAGCCGTGAGACCACAATGGGCCAGATGCTGTACTGGGTGATGGGGAATACTGGGGAGCTAGGTAGATATGGCCCTGTCCTCCTGGTGCCTATTGTATGGTGGGCAGGGCTATAGCCCTCATGCAAGGGAGAGGAAGGAAAGGGATGCTGGCAGCAGAATCCATGGGGGTCTGAAAGGGGAGCTTCCTGAAACAGGGGCTGAGGACATATATTTGATAGGGGAAGTAAAGTAGGTGACACGGGGGTGTAGGGGTAAAATAGGTGAAATGGGGGCCACTGGGGCAGTGAGTTGAACAGGAAAAATAAAACTACCCAGGGAGTCACAGGGAGATGAGGGGGTGTTAGGACCTCTCTTGGTCACTCCCATGGTGAATGCTAAAGCTCAGATGGATGTCTTAGTGGCTGGTCCACTCATTCAGTTTTCTGGTCAGTCTGGAACATTCTGTCCTAATATTCACCTCTCTGCTACTCAGATAACAGAAGTGCTGGTTGTGCTGCTGGTCCAGGAGTGGACCATCTAAGGGTTTCTGGGGAGCTGCATGGATATATAGTGAGTAAGACTTGCAGGTGCCACAATCTGGAGGAACCCAACTTTTCATTTGATCTTCCCAAACTCCTCCCAGATTCTTGTGTGAGCCTCATTCATTCTGGAAGGCAGTCAGCAGAGTGACACCATGAGACACCAAGGTTTTGGGAATGAAAGAGCCATAAAGTCATGCAATTGAACCTGCTGGCTCTTGAGAAGCCGGTGCCCGAGGCCCTGGGGCTGGGCTATGACAGGTAGGAACCAAGCTCATTTCTCAAGGGAGGACCTGAGTTTGTTCTTGCACAAAATCTACAAAGTCTATATAAGGCTAATTGCAGGAAAGTCCTGAAATGGAGACTGAGATCATAGCAAAAGAAATTGGTGTGGGGATTAGTTTCATCCAGGGAATGAAAGTTAGAAAATCATCCAATTTATAAACCAAATTCACTGGGACCTATAAAAAGAGTCACTCCTCTCTGCATCAGAATGTCTTTTTTTTTTTTCTCAGAGGTTTTCTGAACCAGGACATCTTCCAGCATCCAGAAAAAATAATGAGCCAGCTGCCCAGCCAGCTATCCCAGGTCACTGATAGCTCCAGGGGCCAGTGTGCCATTGTGGTATCTGGCCAGAACCATATCAGTTCCAACAGGTCTCAGACGGCCTTTGGGATCACGAATGTGTCATGATGGGGGTGGGGGTCTTTGGGAACAGTAACCTGTATAGGGGAAGCCAGAAGGTCTTGCTCAGTGTGGTCAGAGGTACCAGACTGGGGGCTTAGCATGGGGATACTGAGGTGCCTTTGGGCGGAGCCTTGCAGGGCTGGAGGAAGGGGCATGAAAGGCAGCTTTAGAGGAGCTTCCTTCAGTGTTGGAGGGAGACCTAGTGTCTTTGGAGGGGTTCCTAGTGGAGCTGTTCACTAGAATCACTTTGGGTGCTATAAACACTCTGAGTGCCCAGATTAAGCTCATGATTCACTAAATCAGAATTTCTGGGCACAGGAGCCAGGAATTGATAGCTTTTATAGAGCCCCAGTAATTCCAATGTACTGCCAAGAGTGAGGACCAGTTAGAGAATGTGTTTATCCTGTGTCATGAGGGAGCTTCCAGGGGAAATAGCCCTGGAAGTACTTCTTGCCAAGGAAGGAAGTAGCCTTGCTTCCGGGCTGATGTGGGGGGCAGGATATACACCCAGGATACAGATGGAGAAGTGAGCAACTGGGAGCTTTGGGGGACAGTTACAAGGGGAAGGCAACCTTAGGAATGACCACTGGGCTTGGCTCATGGTGATGAGGGTGATTTCTCAGCACAGGAGACTCTAGAGACGCATATGAATGTTCAGGGACACGAGGGGTTATGAGGTAATTTCATTACCTGATTTCCCCCTTCTATTTCTAATTTCTGAGAGTGTCAGAAATGGAGTGCCAGTGTGCTCTTAAAGTCCCCACCATCCTTATTTTTCATGCCACCCAATTGGCTTTTGCCTGGTCATGTCCAGGGAATATTCACTAGCAGCTCTGCCCCAAGTTGGCCACCGCCTGGGTTAAGCTCCTTTCTCTGGCATGTGTGTATGTATCCTTGGCTTAGCTGTCTTCGGAGCATGACTTAGCCTATGAGAATGAGTTTAACAAGCAACCAGAGGCTGAGAATGACTTCATGATGCTGAAGAAGGGGCACAGGGGAGTGGGGATGAGCAGAGAGGAGATGGAGCAAAAGGAAAACAGTGAATAGCGGTGTCTTTTCTGGGAAGACACTTTCTCTGGAGCAGGTTTTCCAAGTGCTGTCCTGATGTTGATGGCCAGAGTGCAGGACAGTGCCAACCTCATGTGTGAACCTCTCAGCCCCAGTGGTTTTCTTTCTGTAGCTAAGATATCTCTGAAGTGGCTTACCATTTGTCATTATACTGCTCATTTTTGACTATTGAAAAGTACCATTATAGTCATCCAAATTATAAAAGTTGATCATAACAACCTTTCTAACACTGATCTTTGTTGGTCAATCTCTGCTGCCAAGTATGTCTGCTTTATGTGATTTTTGCTCCTATTCCATATAAACATGATACCAATATTATGAAATGTGATGGTAACTAACGAGAGTGATATTTAAGCTAAGAAAGCTGATTCTTTGTACCTTATTTTCAGGATGCAGATGCTTCCTGTATGAACAAAGTAAACTTGGAAGTCAAAATGAAGATTGTAAAAAGTGAGAGCAACTTCCTGAGAGCCCTCTATGAAACTACTCTGCCTTTCCCTTCCTTGTCCTGAGATCTTGGGGTTCTGGAAAATCAATACTTGAAAAAAATTTAATTAGATGTTACTACCTTCCTAGGAACTATGCTGATAATTTCATGTATAACTCATTTACTCTTCATAAAGAGGTAGGTATAGTCACCGCCCCCCCATTTTACAAAGGAGGAAAAGGAGGTACAGAAAGATAGTTTACACTGTGCCAAAGTTAGCAATTGGTATCACCAGGGTTTGAGCATAGGCTGTTGGACTCCAGAACGCATGCTAATAGCACATGTGTAGTTTTGTTTCCTATGATAGGTATGGGGGCTGGGGTGTCTCTGATTTGATGGTAGAGACTTAGTTTATTTAGAACTTGGCTCTGTCCTTGGTGCTGAAATCTGATGCAGCTGCCTGGGGGGACACCTCTATTTCAAGAGCCTGACACCATTTTTCTTTTCCTTCCAATCTCAGTTTCTCTCAGTACCTACTTTAGTTATGATTACTTGCATTTGCTCACAGATTGCTAAGATTAAGTAAACATTTTGTGTTAAGCTCAACTTTAAAGGCGGGAGAAATGGGTGAAGGGGATTAAAAGATACAAACTTCCAGGTATAAAATAAGTTTGGGATACAATGTACAGTATAGTGACTATAGTTAATAATACCATATTGTATATTTGAAAGTTGATAATAGAGTAGATTTTAAAAGTTTTTATCACCAAAAAATGTTTTCTAACTATGTAAGATACTAACAAGACTTATTGTGGCAATCGTTTTGCAACGCATACAAATATCAAATCATTGTGTTGTACATCTGAAACATAATATTAGTCAATTATGTGTCAATATAGGTCATTTATATCTCAACATATAAACAAAAATAACCAGGTCCATATTTTTCCACTTTGCTATTTTCCCTTTAAAATTGAGATTAAAAAAATTTTTCTCCCCTAAAGTCTTTATGGATAATAATAAACCTTGTATGATCGGTCAGGTTTTCTTCTCTGCATCAACTGCTGGAAAATTTTTTTCAGATGATTAAAATACTTCCTACCTCCCCCCCCAAATTGAATTATTATTTTTAGTGTAACTCCCTTATTATTGGGATGAGGGTGGTGTAAAAATAAAATTAAAAAGTTAGTCTTCTCTGGATTAAGGCTGGGCTCATGCTAAGCAACTTTGGAAATGGGCACTCATGGAGGATTAGAATGATAAATATTAGCTATCAGCATTCATTAATGTGCTAATAAAAACAATATCTGCTTCTCAGGGATGTTTCAAGTTCAGCATGAAATAATAAATGTAAAAAGCACTTTATAAAATGAAAGATATTCATAGAGATATACAGTACTACAGTTATGCAAAATTTGATTAACAGAATATAAAGTCTTAATCTTTCCCCAACTCTAGACAAATTCTAGTGAAACTGAAAATGGCAATAAAAAGAAAATATAAAAGTAATGCAGGTTTATTGTTTCAAAAGATCATAATAAAAGAAAAAGTATAAAATTTAAAACAGTGGTGTTTCCACTGACTGGAGTCCGGCACCTTTATGTGTGTCCCTTCTTCCTCTCTCTGAAAAATCTACTTTCAGATTAAACCTGATAAACTCATCCATTCCTTATTTTACCTTTTAAAATGGTTTGTATTTCTAGTCTATTTCTACATATTTCTTCTGGGGCCACCTGGATAAACTGAAACAATTTCTCCATCTCAAGATCCTTAATCACACCTGCACAATCCTTTTCTCTTTTTCCTCCCCCATCCCTTGTGTGCTCTGGCCCTTTCCTCCCCTGCCCCTCTTAGCCTCACAGCCCTCCGTGATTGTTGATGTCCAGTAGTTTTTACATATGTCTATAATAGACATTGTTGAAATGCCAGTTATATGAATGTCAATTTGTTTTTACTATTCTGATTTGTTTTGCTGCATATAATTTCTTCAAATCCCATTTATTTTGTTGAAAATGGCAGCATTTCATCCTTTCTCATGACTGTGTAATATTCCAAGATCTACTACATCTTTTGATCCATTTGTCTGTGAAAGGAGATTTAGGCTGCTTCTACATCCTAGGTACTATAAATAACGGTGCTGCAAATATTGTAGAACATATGGAGGTTTTGGTTGATGGAGTCATATCTGTGAATATATGCCTCAAACTGGGCTTGCCAGGTCATATGGTATTTCCCTTTTTAATTTTTAAGATATTGGTGTGTGTCCAGTAGGTGAAAGGTTTTCTGCATGACAGCCTCTCCTCCCTCTTGTGGGTTGTACTTCCCATTATTATTATTACTTTAAACAAAGTTCTTTTAGAGTTTTTCCTACCCTTTTCAGGTGGGCTGATGCTCTTATTATGTATGCTGACAATCATTTTTTCCCTCAGAGGTTTTTGCATCAGTCCTCACTCTGCCAACATCTTGCTGGAGGGACTCCCTTGATTATAAAGTTATTAAAGAGAACTATGTCATATATGGTTTGTATGCTACATTATACTGGGCAGAAAATGTAAACTCTGGAACACCTGTTGACTGATGGACTGATTAAATCTTATAAAGCAAGTGCGAGCTTGGCAGGGCTCCTAGAACAAGATAAGTACTCAATAAAAGGGAGCTATTACCATCATGACTTCCGAAACTTGAAGAAAGCAAACAAAATAACGTGACCCTCTGTTGATCTAGGAGGCATACCTGGGCAATTAGAGTCTCTTTACTTATCCTCCCTGCCCCCCATAGATATCCTCTGGCTCCGGAACCCAACCCAACCCTCAAAGTGAGACCTAACTAGCCCAGGAAAGAGGTGGACATGAGGCTTCTTTTCCTGCATCTGACCTTGTAGGTGAGTTTGGCAGCCCCTTCCTGTTGCTGACTCACCCTAAGCTGGTTGGTCCTTTTCATCTAAGACATTGCGCAACCATATCTCTGTATGCGGAAATGTACAGCTGCTTTGTTTGAATACACATGTAGGGTTTTAATTTACATTAATCTCTGTTAAATCTTTCTTGTGGAATTTGACTCAAGTGCCAAACTGTCAAATTATTTTTGGGTTCTGATCCTGCCTACAACTTACTTGTTACTCTGACTAGGTTCAACCCAGTTATATATTTGAACTATATATAAAGATGTCCTCTACTGGCTACATTGAAGAGAAAAATCACTATTCAAAACAAATAAGCTTATTTGAAAAAAAAGGATAGTGTTGTATTTAGCCTTAGGGGACTAGCTCATTAAAAACCTTTTTACTGTGGAAAATCTCAAGCAAATATAAAAATAACGTAGTGCATGCCTGCTTCTGCCCTCACCATCCAGCTCAATAATCAATTCATGATAATTTTGTCTCTGCCCATTACCCCATTCCTCTGATTATGTTGAAGTAAATCCCAGACATCATACAATTTGATTCATACGTATTTTTGTTGGTTTCTCCACAAGATAAGATTTCTAAATACTATAACCATAACAAAGTTATCACCCTTAACAAGGCAAACATTAACTCTTTAATATGATCAAATATCCAGTGTGAGTTTACATTTTCCATAATGTCTCAGGAAAATTTTCCTTCAACTAACCTGTTTGAATCAGGGCTTAGATAGTGTTCATGCATTGCAAATAGTTCCTAAGTCCAGGTTCCCAGTCCTCTCTTTTATCCCCTGTAACTCTTTCATGGTAAAGTTAGTGTCCTACTAGGTTAGTGCCCCACACTCTATGGTATTGGTCATCTGCTCTCTGTTGTCTGTTTTTAATTATCTTACATTAAAATGGACCATTTTGGGTAGAGAATTCTGCACATTTTAAGAGTTACCCATTGATTTGTGACACTGCCGCCACAACCAGGGTATGGCACAGTTCCACCACACCTCAGCGTTCCTGGTGTTACTCTTGTATAGTCGCATACTCTCTGCACCTCCTCCCACTTCTCTGTGCTCTGTCACTGGAGTTAATGGGCAAGAGCAAAGTCCGAGAGAGTCTTTTCACTTTTTGAGGACCTATTATAAACAAACCCTACAGTTGGCCACCTTTTGAGACTGACTCTGTCACTCGACACCATACCTCTGTGCATACCTAGACTTTGCTTCTTCTTGCTGAGAATGTGCCAATGTGTGGATATGCAAAGGTTTATTTCTTTAGCTCTCGAAGGACATTTGGGCTGTGCAGGTTTTGGCTAGAATGAACAGAGCTACACAAACCTTCATGTGAACAGGTGAACATGTTTTCATGTCTTGAGGGTAACTGCTGAGGACTGGGGCTTCTGGTCATATGGTGAGTGTGTGCTTCACTTTATGAAAATGACCAAACTGTTTTTGAGAGTGCTTGTGCCGTTTTGAATCCTTACCCATGACACAGGAGAACTGCCGTTCCACTTCATCCTGCCAGTATGCTGCCATGATACTTTAAGCTTTTGCTTTCTAACAGATGGTATGTGGCAGTGGTATGACTGTTTTGAGAAATATGTTAATGGATTTCCTTGTTTTGGAAAAGGAGAGCCCTCCTCCTGCCCTGGAGTTCTGAAACAGGTGAGATAAACACAAAATACTTAAAGGGGTTTTGAATTTTCCAGGGAGGCCCAGGAGAGAAGCCAGAGCTACACCATGAAGAGAAGAGGAGGATGAAGAGGCCCCAGGGAGAAAGAGCCGCCTCTGTGGCCTGAGAGGAGACCAAGGCCTGCGGGGTCCTGTTCAGGAAGCCGTCTCCTGGGGGATGGGGACATTGCCAGCTATCAGGATGTTTGACAAGGGACTGGGGCTGTGTCTGGACTGTGCTATAGCTGTCTCCTTACTGCACATCATCAGCAAAGGGGTCGCATGGGCTGGGTGGTCTTGGGGACTGGGAGCAACAGTGGAACGAAGCTGTGTTGTAGGCTGACCCGAGACTTCCTGGCTCAGGGATCCACGGGTGTGGCCGAGCCCTCTGCAGGCCTGGGATGGGCTTGGCTGTTGATACTGCATATATATATATATATATATTTTTTTTTTTCATATCGGCTTTTCATATTGGTGATGGCTGCGAGGGGAGAAGAGGGGCTTCACTCTGGGGCCTCAGTTGGAGGCTGGGGGAGGCAGGGGCACGGGCCATGAACTGCTCAGTGTCAGGGTGCTGCATGCCTCTGGCGGGCCACCAGCCTGCAAAACAAGGTGAGTGATCCTCACCAGGAAGGAGTCAGTGCAGCACAAACTCTCTGTTTTGCTGGGGAAATGATGCAACCCTCCTGGGGACCATGCTTGGACAAGGCGGGGTCCTGGTTGTGCTTTTTCTCCCTACTCCTTCACATGTCATTCGTCATTTCCCAAACAGAGCAGTGCTGATCAGGCTTGTTCCGTGAACTGAGCTCCTGGCAGGAGCAGACATGGAATGCTGCACAGGGAGCCTTTCCAGAGGCCTGAGTCCCACGTCTGCGCTGTAAGCATGGGCTCCAGCTAGGTCCTAAACTGAGTGGGAGGTCTGGCTCTGCCACTGTCTGCAGGCCCCTGGAGAGATTATTTAACTCCTGAGCCCGCAGTTGAGTAATTTTCCCTTCATGTGTGAATGGAGCCGAACAGCAGTTCCTACAGGGCTGCTGAGAGGAAGTCCATGAAGTGTTTGTTGAAGGGCACACCCCTGGCAGGTGCCCCCTGACAGGCCTCTCTGCTGCTGTTACACCCCACAGTGAGCTGCACTCTGCTCTTCGGTTTAGAAAGCCAGCATTTCACTCACCTGGCCCTCCCATACTCTGCTCAGTAGCCACAGGGAGTCTGTCAGCTCCATTTAGGATGCAAGAGCTACACGGAGGCCCGGAGGGATCTGGAACCAGGAAGCAGACCACCTGCTTCTTGCTGAGCGCTTGCCTAGGCGTTGCTCTGCAGGCCTCTGGGCTGGGTGGGTCTCCTCTGGACTGAGCTGGGTTGAAGGCTATGAAGGCTATAGCTGCTGAGCCCAAGACCATCTTTTCCAAGTTCCAGAAGCCCTGAGGCCAAGAACATCTTTTCCAAGTTCCAGAAGCCCTGAGGTGAGCCCCTAGGCTGGGCTCACAGTTTACCTGGTGTGGCCAGAGGCTGCTTACACAGCAGAGCCCTTCTGACTGCAGAATGGAGCTGAGTTCTTCCCCCCCCCCCCCCCTTGCAATGTTACTCCTCCTCAGTTCTTTGCCAAGACCTCCTGACCCAGTGTCCCCTATCTGGTCTATTTCTGCAGAGTTCTCCCTCCTCAGCTCCCCACCTGCTGTGCCTGAGCTGGCATCATCACCCAGTGGCCATGCCAATGGCTGCCAAGACTCTCTTTGGCCCTGAGCACCTGCATCTGAGTGCCCTGTTTCATGAGAAGCCAGGGGGACCTTGCTCCTCAGCCTCCTCGACTCCCCAGCTTGGTCGTGGTCAGCCTGGAGGCCTGGCCTGGGCCTTGGAAAAGAGAGGCCCCCATGTTTCTCCTGGGACCTTGTGCCCTCAGCTCCAGGAAAGACCCATCTGTGCTAGCTCCAGTGGCGACTCCTGGTCGCCATGCACACTGTTCCCTCCCTAAGAAGCCCCAGGAGGACAGCAGTGGGCCTTTATAGTCGCAGCTGTAGGGGATTAGCTGCAGGAAATGCCCGGAAGAAGGGATTTGGGATGGGCGCTCATTAGAGTCCCAAATTTCCACCCCAATTTCTGCGGAATTTGTTCTGATGTTTCAAAGGCAAACTGACTTCTCAGCATATTCAAACTGGGCAAGGTCATTGGCATCCATCAAAGGGTGGAAACTAATCAGTAATTGTTCTGTAGCATTTCCCTGTAACGCGACAATCTGAGAAAAGGCAAAAGGGCCAGGAAGACAATGCGGGACATTTCCCCATTTGCTTGCAGGGTCTCTTTGGGTGAAGGCACAGGCCACTCTTGGAAGCCAAAGCGCTACTGGACTTTGGTGTCAGGCCCAACCTTACCTGGCAGCAAAGAGAGCAGCTGTGTGTGCTGTGTTGTTAACCTCCCCTTCCCTCAAGCCTCTGGCCGCCAAACCAGCCTCCGTCCATTTTGCCCAGGCTGATTCTCCTCCGCCTCATCGGTGTCAGTGCACCGAGATGGTGGCAGCAACGGGACTGGGACATTGCCCCGTGACCCTCCCACTCCCCATACCTCCAGTGTGAACCCCCTGCTCAAATCTAGTGCCTTCAGGGTGCTGAGGAGACGGAGGCCCCACCAGGAGAAGGCTTGGGGGACTGGGTGGGGATAGGACCCCACTGCACAGTTCTCAGTCTGTGCTCCTGTTTGGATCCAGGGGCCATTTCTTGGTTTCTCAGACTAGCAAGATGCTTGGGGAAGAATCGGAGTCCTGGGAGGATGGGGCCAGCACCTAGGTTTTGACCGGGACAAGACGGGCAGTGCCCACCTGGGCATTAAGGGTTTCGTGGGGAAACAAGAGCTGGGCAGGAAGCTGTGATGGGAGTGTGTGTGCCTGCGGGCTGTGAGTCTCTACACACTTCCTCTGTCTGTGGAGCCTCAGAACCTGAGGGCACTGAACTCTCAGGGTGGCAGAAGCTGGACCAGGTAGAACTTCTGCTGGGCAGCACTTTCTTAGCCCACTTGCCTTGAGTGCCTGTGCCCTTGGAGGAGGCAAGAGCGCAGTTTTGGGAACTATGCAAAGGTTTGAAATGCTGTTGACTTAAACCGCCTCACCCCAGTTAGTTTACAAGACACCCACTTCCCTGTCCTTTGGGTTTAAAGTATACATTCCCAGGATCCATTAAGGCAAGGGGTGAAAAAGGGGAGAGGAGGCAAGTGAAGAAGGGTTCTCACAGAAGCCAGTGTCTAAGAAGATGGGAGGTCAGACTGAAGTGGGGGAGAGGGCCCATTTTAAGGGGGGCTAGCCTCTGCAGACACTCATTTTCTGTCGAGCACTGTGGGCTGCACAGGCAGGAGTATAGGGACATCATTTAATCAGGTAAAAAACTAAGCCCCCACCTCTTGCCCAGCAGGCAGGTTTGGGAGGCTTGAGTAGACAAAGGAAAGTGATAAGGTTGCTATGGGAACCAGGCCATAAAACTGATCACTTTGACTTAGAACACAGAAGTAGGGCCAGGACACATTCTGTGCCAAAGGTCAACACCCAAGATCACACATGCCAACCAAGAACTGGCCCAAACTGACACTCCCCAAGTCATGAAACCTGGGAAATCAGATTATAAGAAGGACCCTGAAATCCTTCCCACCACACTTCTTCTGCCTGGCCTGCTACTTCTCCCAGCAGTTTATTTCGATAAATCTGCTTTGTCTCTGGTGAATTCTTTCTGTTTTCCACTTTGCCTCTGGTGAATTCTTTCACCCTCCACACCGGCATACACCTCAATTCTTCACCTCAGCAAGGAGGGGAGTCAGCAAGACTGGTTTTAGCGGCTGAAAGGGTTGGAGGCCAGTATTTAAAAGTGACGGACATTCATACCACGCCTGACAACAAAAGAGAACTTTTCTCATACTTTATTCTCCCAACAGCCTCAGCAAGAGCCATCATTCTTTTTTTTTTAATAAAAAATACTTTAATGGTGATAAGGGAAATTAATATTAAATGGGGCTGGTGTAAAATGTATGGATTTTAAACAACAATGTGTCCTAGAAAAAGAATTAGAGAGGAGAGACAACTCTCTAATAGAATAGTGGGGAATAATGATGATAATGTTCAAAGAATTTGGAATACTGAGTCAAAAGAAGCCAGAAACTTGTCTAGTTCTAATATGGAAAAAAGACTAATGTAAAGAATTTCAAGAAAATAATCTACTCCTAGATCATGATGTGTGTGGAAGTAATTAGCCCTATAATCTGCATTATAAGGACAAATGAAAAGATATTTCAGAAAACCAGTGACGTGAAAGAGCCTTCGAGTGTGCGGCCTGAGACAGGTTGTGCGGTGCGGCTGGCTGCCGTAGAGGCTGCTCTGACCATCGTTCTTGGCCAGTTTTCTGGAGGGAGGAACCCCCGCCCCCTGGCTAGTGTAGGAGGTGATTGTCTGTCAGCGGAGGGGAGGGGACCGTGGAAATTCTGGATTTGTTTTCCTAATGTGAACGTGGAAAGGCTGGAGGTCTCTGGCTTGCAGCAGGTGGTCTACACTCTCTTTTTGCTTGGCTGACTTTCCTCCAGCGTTCCTCCCTGCATGCCCTCCCGCTGTCAGCTCGCTCCTTCCCACAGCGCTCTGCGGAGGTCTTCTCCGTCCCCGCACATCTCTGTTCCCCAACTGACCCTTCTGTTGTCCCTCACTGCTGCTCTCCTTGCGGGCCCCCAGTCCTTGTGCCCTGCTGTGTGTTTCCCAGGCATCTCCGCGTTTGGTGACAGGAGCCCCAGAGACAGTGCCTACACCGCCCCCCCAACGTCTACACTTTTCTTCTTCTCCTCAGTCTTTCTCCTTCCCAGCCCTTCCCCTTCTCTTCTCCGCCAAGGTCCTCAATGGGACTCTGTACCCTTCCTGTCATCTCCTGGGGCTGGATGGGTTGGCAGAGTGGCTGTGGGGACACAAGTGTGATCTGTGACTCCTGGGATGGCAGCCTAAGTCTCCCAGGGATTAGGGACTGTGTCCAGTCCTGCAGGATGGCCCCTCTCCCAACTTAAGCTGATTTCAGGTGAGTAACCCTGGGAAAACAAAGTCATTTAGAAATTTGTGGTGATTACCAAGGTGTGTTGCGAGTTTTGGACTTGACCTCTTGCCGCCAGTCAAACCAAAGCTGTTAATATCTCAATTAGTGGCTGGTACTATTAGCCAGCCAAGCTCCCTGGCCCTATATAAGGGCCATCCCGGGCCTAGAACCTCAGAATGTTTCGAGTTTGCTCCAGCCTTCTGAGTTCACCCTTCCTTTGGAATACCTTGCTGTCCACCATGAGTCGTCAGGCCAACTGTAGCCAGCAATCTGGTGGGAGCCGCCGCCAAGGCTTCAGTGGCAGTTCAGCTGTGGTGTCAGGTCAGGGTCGGATCAGCTCCACCAAGACCACCCGCTCAGGTGGAAGTGGTAGCATAGCTTCTGCCTGTGCCATGATGGGAGGAAATTTTGGCAGCAGGAGTCTTCAAAACCTTGGGGGGAATAAGAAAATCTCTAGCAGTGTGGCTGGCCGAGGCAGTTTCAGAGCTGGTGGGTTTGGGTGTGCCAGTGGTTTTGGAGGTGGTGGAAGAGGAATGGATGGGGGCTTCGGTGGAAGAGGCGGGGCCTTTGGAGGATCAGGGGGCTTTGGTGGAGGAGCTGGAGGCTTTGGAGGAGGAGCTGGAGGCTTTGGAGGAGGAGCTGGTGGTTTTGGTGGAGGAGCTGGTGGCTTTGGAGGCCATGGTGGATTTGGTGGCCACGGTGGTTTTGGTGGCCCTGGTGGTTTTGGTGGCCCTGGTGGTTTTGGTGGCCCTGGTGGTTTTGGCCCTGGTGGCTTCCCTGGGGGAATTCAGGAAGTGACTGTCAACCAGAGCCTCCTGCAGCCCCTCAATATGGAGATTGACCCCCAGATTGGACAAGTAAAGACCCAGGAGCGGGAGCAGATCAAGATCCTCAACAACAAGTTCGCCTCCTTCACTGACAAGGTGAGCCTGTCTCAGGACAGCTGGAAATTAAGAAAATCTGGACTAACTGGGTTGGTCTCTTTTTCCTATTCTTATGCATCTGAGGAAGAACTTGCAGGTTCATCTTATAGTTCCAGCTCCCTGTGTGCTTCTGCAGGACAGGCCTGCTCACTAGGGCAGCAGATGGTAAAGATATCCCACGGGAGAGGGTGGCTGTCCCTTCACACGCCCCATCACAGGCGCTCATCCGGGCTCCGTGCATATTACTGCCATCTTGATATCCGTTCACTGTTGCCCTCTGAAAGCTTACACAGGATTCCTTCTCTGTCCCAGAGCAATTGGAAGCTGTGCCTCTTTGAAAGAGACTGACTCTACCAGAGCTGAACTTCATCTGCCTTCAGCCTAAGGAGAGGGAGGCAGAGTGCTTTGGGAGGTGGGATGGGGCAGGGTGAGGTCCTGACAGGAGCACTTCAGGGTGAGGATCTGCGAATGTTGAGGCCATTTGACATTGATGTGTGTGTGAAGAGATGCTTTATAGGGATTCCTGTGCCCTAGCTAGCCCATATGAGGACGCTGTGGCAAGTGTTGTGTGGCTAGCTGGCACTTAGCTTGGCTAGCTGCTCACCGAGGGTTCACGGTGCTCTTGGGACAGTGTGGAGATACATGTGACCCTGGGATACAACTAGATAATACTGATCTTACAGAGAGGGTTTGTAGGGACTCTTGGTGGGGGCATCACCGCATGTTGTGTTTTAGGCAAAGCTGAAGGACAAGTGGTTTTAACACTGGAAAAGCAGATCTTTTGGGGGAGAAGCTCGAGAAAGTCAAGTGACTTGCTAGTTGCCAGCAGACACCTGGGTGTCTAGAGAAATTACTCACAGAAGTATTTTCATGTGAAAATTCTGCTCCTCTAGCAGAAGGTGGGATTCACTGTCCCAGACCTTCTCCTCAGCAGCTCTGGTCATCCTTACAGGGGGACTGCCAGACTTGGGGGTCCTGAGTGTCCAGAAGAAGGCCTGACACATTCTTGGTTCTCTGCAAACATTTGTGATGAATGGCCAATTGTTGCTATTTGCTTTACCTGCTTAAACAGTTGCCCTTGAACTTGTGTACAGACATGTTTTATAGCAAATGGAAAGTTTGAGACAGCTTTGCCTGGTGGGTAAGTTTAAACACAGCTAAGCCCTGCATTTAAACAAGTGTGGCAGCAGGGGCTGACCCCGGTGCATCCGGGCCCTGTGCCAGCCTATGAGCCATTGCTCTGTGGTTCACTCTATTCCCCACTTTAGTGCAGGGTACCCAGAGGCACAGTAACCCCATGGAGACCACATCTGCTGAAGGATGTTGGCGTCTCCCGCTGTTTGTTGATGACAAAATTATTAAAGAGTGGATGAATAAATGATACAATAAATGGGGTATAATGAATGATGTAAAGAACAGGAAGATCACGAACTTCAGTTCAGTTTGGTTTATTAACTTACATGACTTGGTTATATCTGGGCCTCAGTTTCCTGTTCTGTGCAGGAGGGCTCTTCTTTCCCACCATTATACCCACATTGCTATCCACATGGGGGTAGCCCCAGACTAATGTAGCATGCAAATGCAGGGCTGCAGGGCAGATGCGGAGAGCCCTGGGATTTTGCTTTTAGGGGAGTTATGAGCCACTTGCATTAGAGCTGGCCCCAGCAGTTCTTCGATCCTCTTTTCTCCGTGGGTGGCAGGTGCGGTTCCTGGAGCAACAAAACAAAGTCCTGGAGACCAAGTGGGGCCTCCTGCAGGAGCAGGGCTCTGGCACTAAGACCACCGCCATCAACCTTGACACTGTCTTTGAGAACTACATCAGCAGCCTCAATACCTTCCTGTGCGGGCTGCAAAGCGAGAAGGACAAGCTTCAGGGTGAGCTGAGGAACATGGAGGACCTGGTGGAGGACTTCAAGAAGAAGTGCGTGCTCCCCATCCCTGGGCCTGGGCCTGTGAGCTGGAGGGTGGGAGGGGGCAGGCAGCAGGAGGCTGGGCTCCAATTTAGTTCTATGACCCTGATCGTAAGTTTGCAGGGATTGAACCCCATTCTTTCTTTATCCCCTTGGTTGTAACAAGGATGAAATGAGTTAATACAGCATAATTCATGGAGTAGGTCCTGCCACGTCTTTAGTGACGCTGTTGGTTTTTGTGAATCCAATTAAGTAACTACTGAGGGCCCCGAGCTTGCTCTGCTCAGAGCTGGTACACGCAACTCCTCCCCCAGATTCCTGGCAGCCATCTACCTGTGGTCACATCAATTGTTAAGAACAAACAAACCTGCTTTCTCCAGGAAAGCTTCCAGGATTAATCAGAGTAGAGTCCCACTAGGAAGGGGTTTCAAGTCCAGCATCCAGTAATTGCCAGCTCCTTTAAGGGGTGCGTGGCACACAGAAGTCCTCAGTTAAAGCCTGTGAATAAACCAGGTCTCCCCTGAGCTCAGAGGTTGTGTGTTGCAACGACACCAGCCTTGAGCTAAATTGGCTAGGCAAGATGCTTGAGTTACGTATGGGAAGAGCTTGGGACTGTAGGGACGTCCCAGAAAAGGCAGGTCAAAGAGAGGTTCTTTCCTTACAGGTATGAAGAGGAGATCAACAAGCGCACAGCTGCAGAGAACGACTTTGTAGTCTTGAAGAAGGTGCGGAATCCTGCCCCCATCCCAAGTCCCCCGAACAGAATTGTTTGAGGTGGAGGGGAGGTAGAAGTTTAGTCCTGCTAACTTGAGAGTCTCTTTTTGGCCATGTGGGAGAGGGTGAGGTTCATGGAGGGAGCCCCCTGAGCAGGCTGGGTGGGGAGGGCAGGGCTTGACACCTTAGGGTCCAGGGACTCCCTTCCTTGGAGGGGGGTGTCTAAAGGGCTCACCACAATTTTGTGTCTTGTCCCAATGAGCACACAGGCTTTATGAATCTGATGAGGTCTTGAGTGGTGATAGAAAGTGGACATTTTCTAGGAGCGCATTCCAGGAGCTACTTAGGGAGGACCCTTGAGGGCCGCAAATGGGATTCTCCTTGGGACCTCACAAATCCTCCTCGGCTGGTCTCGGCGTCATGGCCTTGGCCCCAGGCCATGTTCTTTTCTCTTTGCCTCACAGCTTCTTCTGCTACGTATTTGCCAGCAGAACAGCCAGTTAGCAATGTCAAGACTTGTCAGTCTGTGCCTGGAGAGGTCCCACTACCCCTGAGGGGAGCTCCTGAGAGACAGATCCCTGGGGCCCTTCTTCCTGCTCCTCCCCTCAGTGGCCGGAACTGGGCAGAGGCCACAGGTTAGAGCAGACAGTGACTGAACTCTCTCCCAGGATGTCGAGGCTGCCTACATGAGCAAAGTGGAACTGGAGGCCAAGGTGGAAAGCGTGACAGACGAGATCAACTTCCTCAAGGCCCTCTACAACGCCGTAAGTCAGCTCTGAGGCTCCAGGCCACGCGAGCCGCTGCCTTCCCTCTCCCAGAAGAGAAGGTGTTTGAGCGGTGCTGTCCTTTAGACAAAAGTGACATCTTCCCACCTGTCCTGAGTCAGCCCTGAGCCCCCTCCTGAGCCGGTGACTCTGCGGTTGTGGGTGCTCAGGGTGGGCGCATCTGCTTGTTTCTGCAGGAGATGTCCCAGGCGCAGTCAGACACCAGCGACATGTCTGTGGTCCTGTCCATGGACAACAACCGCTGCCTGGACCTGGACAGCATCATCGCCGAGGTCCGGGCCCAATACGAGGCCATCGCCCAGAGGAGCAAGGCTGAGGCCGAGGCGCTGTGCCAGTCCAAGGTGGGTGCCACCATCATGTAGCTTAGGAGAGTCTCCTCCACCAACCTACCTGGGCGGGTCTTCCAGGAGGCCTGACCCAGCTCCAAGTCATTCTTCTCTTCATCTCCAGGATGACCATTCCCTCACCCTCCCACGGGCCTGGGCTCATTGACAGACGCCTTCCTCCTAAGTACAGGGCTCTGCCTTTGCTCTTACCCAGGGCTTCTCAGAGGGGGGGAGGCATGATGTTCCCCCAGGAGATTTCTTGGTTGTCGTACATAGGGCTAGGGTGGCATGCTGCTGGAGCCTACTGGGTAGGAGTCATCCTGTAGTGCGTGACAACCCAGCAAAAATGACCCTGACAGTCTGGCAGTAGTGCCACGGGGGAGGACTCCTCCAGCTAGGGCCCTCTTGCTGCAGGTGCTTTACCACCGGGGGCATTTCCTTCTCTCCTCCGCCAGTCTGGCACTTGTCAGTGTCCTCTGACTTGATCACACCGGGGGGTTGAGACCAGTGTCTCAAACAGAAAAGGGAAGGAAGTGGGAGAAGGACAGGAGCTTGAGCAGAGTCAGACAGCAGACGCAGGGAATTCTGTCTCCCTCATCTCAGCCCCCACCTTGAATGGGCCTAGCCGGCTCAGGGGCTCCTGACCCGCAGGTGAGGGAGCTGGCGCCAGCATCCAGAGCCCTGCCCCGGCGTCCCAGCTCTGCCACTTGACGGCCCGCGGGTTTGGCTGCGGTGCTTCTCAAGCAACCTACGTCCCTGGTTGCCCACTCATAAGATGGGGCTATCAGTGCCTTCCACAGCAGGCAGCTGTGAGCTGTGGGAGATAAAGCGGCCTGGTGGGGTGCCTGCTCACAAGCGGCAGCTCCGGCACCAGAGGACAGACCCCCAGGCAGGGGGCACGTGACCCTCTCGGAAAGGTGGCCTTGCAGGTCATGGTCTGTGTTTCAGTTTTTCCTTCCGTGACATAAAGGGGTTGGATTGGGAACCCATGAGGCCCGGGTGGGGCTTCTGAAGTGTGCCTCTTTCGTGGACACAGTTGGGAGAGCTGCAGAGCACAGCTGGCAGACACGGGGATGACCTGACGAGCACCAGGACTGAGATCATGGAGCTCAACAGGATGATCCAGAGGCTGCGGGCCGAGATCGAGAACGTGAAGAAGCAGGTGGGCTGGAGGAGGAAGAGCATGTGTGAGACTGCGGGCTTACACTCCGCCCTAGAACTCGCGCTCAGCACTTACCACGGGGAAGTCATGCCCCAGCCTCAGGCGTGCTGATGCAGCATAAAGGGGGGTCCAGCTCTAGTATGGACACAGGCTCCTGGTGGACTCAGGCCCCGCCGCCCTGGAGGTGGAAGGCTGGGGTTAGCCCCAAGTACTGAGTGCAGAGATGACCAGGAGGTTGGGCAAAGAAGCCGGCTGTGTGAAGATCGAACTGGGAGAGTAGCCAAGGAAACCTGTATCTAGATGGGCTGGGGAAGAAAGTTTCTCTGATAATTTAGGAAAGCTTCCTGGAAGAGGGAGGTTTTTGAAGATACTCAGTTTCTTACCATTAAAGAAAAGAGATACAGGAAGAATCTGATTTCTTCTCAGCTGGGGTCCTAGAAGCTAGAGTGAGCTACCCTCCTCCCTGAAGAGCGGGGACTTAGCAGGCTGGGCTTTACCCTCCGCGGGCTGCACTTTCCCTATCTGCTTGATGTGACGTGACCCCATGCCCAAGGGCAAGCACGCAAGCGAGCCTCAGTGAATGCCACCTGAACCTAAATTGGATTCCTGCCCCTCCCCCCTCCAGAATGCCAATGTGCAGACGGCCACTGCTGACGCAGAGCAGCGCGGGGAGCTGGCCCTCAAGGACGCCGACACCAAGCTCCAGGAGCTCAAGGCTGCGCTGCAGCAGGGCAAGGAGGAGCTGGCCCGGCTGCTGCGCAAGTACCAGGAGCTGATGAGCATCAAGCTGGCCCTGGACGTGGAGATCGCCACCTACAGGACCCTCCTGGAAGGCGAGGAGTGCAGGTGAGGGGCGCCTCTCTTTCTCCAGGAGGCCTGTGGCTCTCCTGCCTGCACCTGCTGCCAGGGACGCCATGTGTGATGGGTGCACTGCTGGAGGTGGCAAGGGGCCCGGCCTCCTCCTTTGAAAGGCTGTATGATTCTGCCAGACCTCCGGGAAGGCTGTGTTTCCTAAGCGATTAGTGGCACCACTTGAACCTTATCCCTTGACCCACCCCCCTCAAGTTTTGACATGTCTGTAAACACATGTCTGCAAAGAGGAGGCGTCATGGCATAAATATTATGTCTAGGCATTTTTCTATTATCGCCTTCACTACAGATTTTTGAAGCATGGGTTTTTGCAGGCTGGCACTTGGGTACAAGGCTCTGGCCCATGTGGGTTCAAAGATATTCATTGAATAAGGAGGATTCTGAGGTGTAGGGAGGATTCCTGGGGTGACTCGGCACGATCCACTGCTGCTACTCTCTGGGAGAATGTTAATAGGGAGGGTCATGCTTTAAATCTAGCCTTACCCATTAGAAAGAGGCACACCTGTTGACATTTTGAGGCACTGTCCAGCCTAGCTCTTCTGTGAGTGTCAGGAAGGAGTCCAGGAACCAGGCTTTCACTGTTGACCTGAGCAAGGTGCCTTTAGGAAAAGGAAGGTACTGATGTGGATTGCTAACCCTGGGGTCGTCTTCCCGCAGGATGTCTGGGGAGTGCCAGAGTTCTGTGAGCATTGGTGAGTACCGAGGTCTTTTCTTATAAGGGTTCAGACTTCCTGGAATAGTTTCTCAAACCAGCAGCCAGCTGGTTCCACTGTTGGCTTGTGGTTGGGGTCCTGCCCAGTGCTGCTGCCCCGGGCCCTAGGGGGCCAACCTCCTCTTCCCCATCTGGAGGTCAGCCCTCCCTATCTTCTGCGGAGTCTCCCTGGGCAGAGGGCAGCTGCGGTTCTGGGAATGGGGGCTGGAGGGTGGGCTTGTGGGCACCCTTGTCCCCAGGCCCCCTGACACCAAATGTTTCTCCGCAGAGATGGTCCACAATGCCAGCAGTAGCAGCGGAGGTGGCAGCAGCAGCGTAGTCTGAGGCCGGGGCGGAGGCAGCGGATCCTTGGGAGGAGCTGGGGGCCGCGGAGGCAGGGGTCATGGGGGCAGCGGAGGCCTGGGCAGCGGGGGCCTGGGCAGCGGGGGCCACGGGGGCAGCGGGGGCCGCAGCAGCGGGACCAGCCGTGGGGGTCTGGGCTCCGGCGGGGGTCAGGGCTCTGGTGGGTGCTACAGCTCCGGCGGGGGCTCCAGCTCGGGCGGGGGCTCCTGCTCTGGCGGGAGCTTGGCGGTGCGCGGAGGCTCCTCCAGTTCCAGCGCCCATTGCGCGGTCACCGGTCGCGGAGGCAGCACTTCTGTCAGGATCTCACAAAGCTCCTCCCAGAGCCAGCGCTCCCACCACAAATTCTGAACTCGGCGCCCGAGGTTCCAATTCTGAATCTGGACCCCCCGACCCCTTTCACCCAGCGACACACCAGAACTCTGCGCACCTTTCCACATCCTTGTGGGAACCTTCCTCAAAGCACTTTCCGACCTGCGCCCCCGAGCCCCATCTTCCCACAAAGCTGGCATCACTGCTCAGAATCTGCTGGGAAGGATGAGCTGGCTGAAAACCCGTCTGTTCCCACAAGGTCGGGCCACGGGCGGTGCTCGAGGGCTGGGCGGTGCAGCCCCAGCCCCCGGAGCACACCGGGTGCCTCGGTCTTGTAGCCAGACACCCCTCCCCGGCCCCTCCTCCTCCTGCGGTTGCTTTGATTTCCCATGAGCGGTACTTCCCCCTTCTTGGCTGCAAGAAAAGAATTCTCTGTTCTGTGTCTTCAATAAATTGCATTGTGTTTCAGACATAGTGGTAGAATTTTCATTCTGGTCTCCAAGGTCTTTGGGTCTGATCTCTATCACCAGTGGGTCGCCCTCATCCCTTTTGCAGGGAGAGCTCTGGCCCAAGCCAGGAAAGCGCCCTAGGGAGGAGGTTCTGAGAGTTCCCAGGCTGGAGGTGCAGGGAGGGTTCCTTTACCAGACACATGGGTGACACAGATCTGCTTTTTTAATTGATAAGGTTTGAATGCATAAATATTTCACTACATTTGAAAGAAGTTGATTAGATTTCCTTGCTTTTGAGTAATCCAAATGTTTGAAATTGTTCAACAGTTACAGCTCATCACAATCAAATGAGTTGCTGATCATCAAATATCTATAAAAGCAATTATAAAAATTTCAAAAATACAAAAATGAGACGCCCCCTCCCCTCCCAACAAACACAGTTGGATAGAACACAGTTTTAGTGCAGAACCAGGGAGACCCCTCTCAAACCAGAAATATACACATACACCTGGGAGGTAGTGTGGGTTTGGTTCTAGATCACAACAATAAGGCAAATCACAAGAATTTACTGGTTTCCCAGTGCATATAAAAGTTATGTTGACACTATATTGTAAAGCATGCAATATAGCATTATGTCATTTTTTAAAAAGCAAAGGATATAACTTAATTGAAGAAAATACTTTATAGCTAAAAAGGAAAAATGAAATGAGTGCAAGTTGTTGGAAAAATTGGTGCAGGGGTGCCACAGAGCTGCTGCTTGTAAGAGGTGCCATATCTGCGAAGTGCAATCAAACGAGTGTGTCTGAAAAAGGTTGGCAAACATGATACCTACAGGAGAACCTTCTCTATAAAGCATGGTCCTCATTAGCATAAAGGACTGGCAAAGGGTGTCAGAAAGTAAGGAAACAAAGAGGACATGCAGCCTTATGGTGATCTTAGGAACTCTTAGTTAAGGGGTTGGTGGGGAGAGATGATCAGGTTAGAAAAACCAAACAATTGCAGCTTCAACAGAGAATGTTCTAGCTCCAGACTGGAGAGCTTCCTGGAGTCATCTAATTCTGAGGGAGTGAAGCCTGAGGATTGTTCCACTGCAGTGGGCACTCAACTGGGCTGTGACCTCATCTCTCAAAACCAGCCCCCCCCCACCTGACCTGCCGGACTAAGCATCCCTGCGAATGCAGCTTGGAGACACGCGTCTTTGGCTTAAGGACAGAAGAGATGCTTCCAACTTGTCTCAAGTTGCTAGTTAGAAATTACACATTCCTTTAAGTTTGATTAAAGTTTTATTTCATCTTTGGAATAATTTGGAATATGTCACAGGGCTTGCTTCTCTCCTCTGAATGCTTTTCTGATTTGATTTGTTAAGGGAAGTTGGATGGAAAACGTAGTTTTTTTTCTTTTTATTAATTTAAAATTTTTTACATTGTTGTTCATTTTTTAAAAAGATTTATTTATTCATGTATCCAAGCTGGGGTACAGGTCAGAGGCGTGGGGCAGTGAGAAGGTTCACCAGAGACAGATTGGGGAGCAGCACAGGCAGATGGATGGAAATACACTGCTGAGGGGAGCAGCGGGCGAGGCAGGAGAGGTCTGCCGCACCATGTGGGAATCTCCCCTGCCAGGCTCGAACTCAGTCACCAATGACTCAGTGCTTAACCACTGCGCCAAGAGGGAGGTCCCTATTGTTGTTCATTTTTATACAGTTTTTGATTTCTCCCCTCAGGTGTAGTCCCTGTAAATCTCCCACCACCACATCACCCGTGCACCATCACCGTGGTCCCTTGGGCTCCTCCCTCCGCTGTTTTGGCCCCTCTCCCTCCTGGGTGAAAAATATAGTTTGGTGGCTAGAAATTTGTGTGTATTGTGGGCAGCATAATAATCTCTAAAACGGATGCTCTCTTGTTATTTGCTTGGTCCTCTGCTAATGGCATTTTATGAATTAACTCATATTATCTTCGTAGAGGTAGCCAGTGTTATTACCTCCACATTACAACTGAGAAACGGAGGCATGGAGCAGCTGATGAACTTATCTAGGATCATAAGATTGGTAGGTGGTGGAGCCAGGATTCAAACTCCAGCAGACTAACCACAAAGTCTCCCTAAATTGCCTCATAAAGAGAAAGCAATACAGTACAAGGGGTGGGTGTGTGGGGGCTAGGGGGGTGCTCTCAGACTTTGAAACCAGGTTGCCCAGGTGTGATTTGAGCCTGCCACTTGTGGGCAAGCTGTTGGCACGCCACCCCTCCATTCCCCCACCCTCACTCCCAAATCTTACCAGAAAAAAAGAAGTTGTTTGGATTGAATGGTATCATCTATTTAACTCCTGACACATAGTAAGCTCTCAATAAGGTGTCGTTGCTGTTTATTTTCAGGAACCCACCTATTCTTAACTGGAGAGAATGATAACGAACAGTTAATTACTTATGTTTGTATAGCACGCTAATCTTTCCAAGCGGGGGCAAGGTGAGGCACAAACCGGGAATTTCCCAAGGGTCTCATATTCTCCTCACGGATTGGGAACTCTGATCACACCCACCCAGCCTTTAACCTTAAATTTGTCCCATCTCTCTCTTTGATCCAAAGCAGAAAGAAGCATCCTCTTCCCAGGCAACCCCAGTCTCCTTCTGGGGACTCGAAGTTTCTCTTGGAATTCAATCCAAGTCTAATCTGCAGCCTATTTACCTTCGGGTCCACACTTGCACAGCTTTGCCTCAGAGACTAGAGAGTTGGCAGCTTTATACATGGCGTATAAATAGTCATGACTCTCAGCATGTGGGATGGAAGCACTGAATATGTCTGAGCAATATTATCTCTGGACTTCGGCCATGAGAATGTGCTGCTGGTCCAAGAACACTTATGGGGTAGAGAGAGGGAGGAAGGAGGAGGAGGAAGAAAAGGAGCAAGAGGAAAAGAAGGGCAGGAAGGGAGAGAGGGATGGAAGGAGGAGGGAGAGAGAAAGAGCACGTGAGTGCACCATCTTACTTTCCAGGTGGTCCTGGGAATCTAAGCAAAAGGCTATCACAGGTGGGGTCCTGGTTTGGGGCTTAAGAGCTCGTGCTTGAAACGGTAGCTGTTGCTCCAAACACCTATCCTGCCCAGAAGTCAAAAGGATTGTTGGGGTAACCCAGCACCCCAGGGCAGGACCTGGTAGAGATTAGAGGTGGGGTTCCCTATATGTCCATCTTTTCTAGACAGTAGGAGTGCGGAGGCTGCTGGGAATTCCTCATAGGCCTCCTGGTTCCTTTTTGGATTGGGAGGGGGAATCCTAGCTAATTCTCTAGGTCTCTCAACTTTTCCTTGTAACCTTGACCTAGTCCTTTCCTCTTGTACCTACTTCCTTGTGATAAAATGAAGGCATTGGGCTGATGGTCTCTGATGCTCGTGCAGGTCTAACAGTCTTATATGGGGAGAACAGAGGTCTGAGGGTGTGGGAGGCCTAGGTTAGGAATTCCATTCAGTTCTAGCAGCCTGCCCTCCCTGATCCCTGTCTTGTCATTGCCACCGTCTGCTGCCCAGGGCCACAGAAGCTCACTTTCCAGGAGATTAAAGGCCATCCCTACGTGAGGCTGCCAGGCTGCCCTTACCCCCCTTGGGAAGTCCTTCCTGGCAGGGCTGGAGGGTGAAATTCTGCCTCCCTCCTCCCACCCTCTGCCGACCTGCTGCACTTGTGTGCTGCCCTATCACATATCTATCTGCAGTCCTGGGAGATCAGGGTGCGAACGGGAGCAGGTTTGCGGGGCCTGCCCCTGCCAGTCACACCCGCAGCCCTGGGACCCTGCCTCCTGCTGCCTGAGCCCGATGTGGTGGCTGATAAATGCCCTGGGCCTCACCCGCTTGGCAACCCAGGGTTTCGGCAACTAAGAGACGGGACGGGTGAGCTGGAGCCTCAGTTCATTTTCCATTGTCCTTTTAAGGAGTGTACTGTGGCAGCCAGGGAGAGATGGGGTGCAGAGGAGGGGATGCTTATTCTCCAAAGACCCTGGTCCCTCTGGGCCAATGTGGGTTCTGGAACCAGAATGCCTGGGTTCAAGTCTCTGTTCCTCCACTTTCATCTGTGTGTCCTTGGCTAGGTTACTCTTCTCTCTCCAAGTCTCCTTTTCCCTATCTGTCTGATGAGGACAATAAGAATATCTTCCTTTTAATGTTGGTTTTGGATTTAAGGAGACTCTCCAGTACAGACCTAACATAGCACCAGGCCCGTGAAAGCCCCAGACAAGGGCTTCATTATGATTCTGTTGTCCTTGGACTGAATGGAACGCTGAGAGGTCATTTTATTCATCCTCTACTTGCCCCAGGTCAGTGACTCCCCAACCTGGCTGCTCATTAGACCACCTGAGACCTTAACAAAACTCTCAAGCCCCAGCCACACCCCAGAGAAGTGAAATCGCAGTCTGTAAGGTGGGCAAAGGCACTGGGGTGGTCTTTGAGGTCCTTAGGGTGACCTCAGCATACAGCAGGTTTAGAAATCATTGTTCTATACCTTCCAACCAGGTGAGGGATGTCCTTTAAGGATAGTAATTTGTTCTAGAACCTCCTCCACTATCCAATAATGACCGGAGGGTAAATATCTCCTTTTGGACAGGTAACATCTCTCATGCTTCACTTTATTTATTGATTTATTTTGGTTTTGCTTCACTTTAAGCCAATTTTCTCTTGTCATAAGGGAGTGGAGAATGACCCTATGCCTAAGGCTCAGGTGATAGTATTTGCTAGGAATCCCCTATCCCAGCCCCTTAAGGGGACATCCAGATGATAGGAGACCCAGACTGGGGTGCTGGCATTGGACGCTGGCAACTGGTCATAGCCAGTGACCAAAGAAACTGTAAACTGTGCTGTCTGGAGCTTCTTCTTGTATTTGATCACAATTTAATAACTCTTCATGTGTCCCATGAAGGTAGGTGGAAACCTGAGGGAATGCTGGACAAATTCCACCCAAGACCTCTGCCTCCTCCGTGAGTAGCCAGGCTCACTCCCACTGCTTACCAGCTCTTCCCCAGGGCAGGGTGCTTCCTCCTGCATCCTGGGGCCCACATGCTTACCTCTCACCCTGCAGGTCCTTCCTCAGTCCCGTTCGCCCACCCTGCAGGGAGTGCCTGATCCCATTCTATCGTCCCTCCAGGTCCCACTTCCACGAATCCTTCTCCAGTTCCTTCCTCTTTTAACAGCTCTCAAAGTGCTCTTGGTCTCAATGCTCTCACCATCGCTGCAAAATGACATCAATCACATCAGCGATCACTTTGTAATGTTTATTGTCTTTGAGTGTTGTGCTATGTGCTTTAACTATCAGGTGAGTAGGATTCAGAGAGGCTCAGGAATTGTCAATAACTTCAGCATAAAACCAGTAAATGGGATCCATACTCTTGGCTCTCATTTCTTCATGATGGGAGTTGACAGTGAGTGATGCAAGAAAGTGTGGTAGCAGCTGCGGGGGGGTGGGGGGGGTCTCCCAGGGCCTAGATTCCTCAGGGAAGGTTACGTGGAGGTTGTGGGAAGGAACCCCACTTGCTTGACTCTCAGGTTTCCATTGTGCTTTTCTGGATTTGATCTCACTATTTACTATAGTCACCCTGCGAAGCTGACATCATTATTCTTATTTTGCAGGCCAGGAAACCGAGGCTCAAGGAGTTAAGCGACCAAGCTTTGGAGTCTGCAAGGGGAAGAGCCAGGATTCAAAGCCCAACCCAAAGATCTTTCCCCTCCCCACCGCTGCTTCTTGCCTGGGGACTACCTCCTCTTCTCCATGTACCCTCTGCCTTTCCTCTCTCTGCCTCTTTGCCCTCTACCTGACTGAGAACCCTTGCCTCCAGCAACACTCCTCCACGGACCCATCGCACTCACAAATCCACTTCCCTCTCTTCCACTAGCTCTGCTGGCTTTCTCCTTAGCTGTGGGTCTGGAGCTTCCCTCTTTTACCCAGAGTTCCTGAGGAGTCAGACCAGGGCTAGGGCCATAGCTGTCCTGACTTGCCCGGGATGGCACTGGTTTAAATATTGAAAGGCCCAGGTCTGGCTGAGATCTGAGGAGAGCTGCTTTTTCAAAGTCTGCTTTATACAGTGCTCCGTGCTTTTCCGCATGCCTCTGGCATTGACTCCTTGAGAAACAGACACTTGGATTCCTTTTAGGGTCTGAGGCTTTAGACTAGGCGGCATGCCTTAGACCACAGGCCAGAGAATCAGGGGTGGGAGCTGAAACCAGTTCTTGTGATGCAAACTTCAGCTTCACCCTGTCCTCTGTCCCACAGTGTCTCCTGGAGATGGCTCACTAGGCAGAGAGCAGAGGTGGATGATAAGAAGGTGTGGAGGTTCACGGCTGCCCACAGAGCCCCTCCCCGTCCAGGACGCCTTCTCACTGCTGCTCCCAAGCCCTTTCCCACCACCTGCCTTTCTCCACCTCCATAGCTGTTGGCAGCTGTGATTTCAGCCCTAGATTTTGCAAAAAAGTGTACCTACTTCCAAAAGGCCAAGGAAAATACTAGAGGAAAGATGTATGACTGCTCACATATCAATCACTTTTTTTAAAAAAAGATTTTATTTATGCATACAAGAACTGGGGTGTAGGTCAGAGGTGTGGGGTGGTGAGAGGCTTCACCAGCGACAGAGTGGAGAGCGGAACAGGCAGATTGACTGAAATAGACTGCTGAAGGGAGCAGCAGGCGAGGCAGGAAAGTTCTGCTGCGCCGTGTGGGAAGCTCCCTGACCAGGGATCGAACCTGTGCTGCAGCGGCTGTGGATAGCTTCATAGTGCTGAGACTTAACCAGTTGCGCCACCAGGGAGGCCCATCAATCACTTTCTATGTGATTTTCGAAGCCTGCCTCTCTACATTCTAAGTTTTATGAGTTCATAGCTGAGATACTGTTGTATCATATCATTAGTTTTTCCAATACTGCTTCATTGTCTCCATGATGATAATTTTAAATAATTCCATCCAAGTCGGCAAGGTACTACATAGGCTGAACCTTTAGGGGTTTTAATCTCCAAGTTTGAAAAAAGTTATTATCAAGGATTTTATGAAAACCATCAACTATTTGAATCTGGGGACAAATCCCATTCTTGTTGACCAACACTGCTGCTGCAGCCCAGGCACTGTGGGGGCTAGGACTTCCTAGAATGTGCACGCCCAGGTCAGTGCTGGTCCAAGGCCTTTGGTTCTGCTTTGGGATGAGGCAAATACGGAATTTGAGGATAACCATTTAGGGACTTAATCAAAAAAAATTTTCCCTGTTTAACAATAGAACAATTCTATGTCTGTTAAATCGAAAAACAAAAAAATTAGGATTTGTATTTTGTACTACTTAGTTTAAATCCTTTTTTAGAGGTAATTCATTTTATTTTATTTTACTAAAACAATGGTCATAGCAGATTGGACATGAAGAAAAGGAAAATGAAAAAGATTTTGAGATCGTTTGGCTTCCAGTCAGGGATGTTCAGCGAATCCACAGCCACAGAACTTGGTGCACCAGGCTGCATCTGTTTCGGAAGCTGCTGAGGCCTGCAGACCCCCAGTCCAGGTGTCCAGCAGGGTGGGAGCCCTCTTGGGCACAGTCTCCCAGCTTTCACTTGCCTGGTGACCACAATACTGTTTTAACGATTAAAATTTGGGGTATACACAGTGATGATAATAGTAGGGAGGAGACACTGGGTGTGGGCAGATCACAACAAACCTTTTGTTCCACCGCAAAATCACTGTGGTGGCAGATGTCTCCACCCTTGCTCCACTGTGGTCCCAAGGTGCCCAGACAACCCCTAGCTATACCCTAGATCTCCTGGGCACACCCCAAAACAAACAACTTGATGGTGGAGTTTCTTAGGAAGATCTCAACTCATGATCTGGGGGAAACTGTACAAGAGTTTCCAGCAACTCGCTCCGAGAGATTGTTGTTCTGTGATCTCTAAGTATCAGGAGATGAATGATAAATAATCAAGTTGGGGAAGTTTGTCTGCAGTGTAATATCTTCAACTCATAGGTGTGAGACTTTAAACAGATGTTGCTGGCAGGCAAGCTAAACATAACTACTCCCCTCCCAGAGATTGGAAGGCACCCAGCCCAGCCTGCGGTGTATATATAGGGACTGAGCCGGATCTCTTGTCAAAGGAGTCGGTGCTCCTTCCCTCCTCAGCCTCTGCCTCCTTCCCGCGGGGCCCTTTCTCTTGTCTGCTTCTCTGGATGCTGCAGCAGCCATGAGCCGCCAGTTTAGTTCTCAGTCGGCCTTCAGCTCAAGGAGCAGGCGGGCTTACAGTTGTGGCTTTTCTGCAGGCTCTGGTGGCAGGAGTCGGGCTTCGGGGTTTGCAAGTCAAGCCCAAAGCAGGTGCAGTGGTGGGGGCTATGGGAGCCATGCGAGGGGGTATAGCTCTCGGAGCCTCTACAATCTAGGCGGCAGTAAAAGCATCTCCATGAATCTCGTGGGCAGAAATGCCAGCGGCTTCCGCCAGGGAGGGGTATTTGGAGGGATCAGAAACTTTGGGAGTGGCAGCTTTGGAGGTGGTGGCTATGGAGGAGGTGGTTTTAGGGGTGCTGGGTTTGGAGGTATCAATTTTGGGAGCTTTGGTCCTTCTTGTCCCCCGGGGGGCATTCAAGAGGTGACCATAAACCAGAGCCTCCTACAACCGCTTCACCTGGAGGTGGACCCTGAAATTCAGAAGGTGAAGAACAAGGAGCGGGAGCAGATCATGGTTCTCAACAACAAATTCGCCTCCTTCATTGACAAGGTGAGTACCTCAGGGGCAGGTAGGGTGTCTGGTCTCTGACCAAAGGACCCAAGGGGCCTTGTGCCCTGCCACTGCTCCCCTCACGGTGCTGTTTCAGTTTGGTGGTGACAGTCACTCCCAGATGTGTGTATCCTGGGACCTTAAGAAAGCATTTTCCTCAGTTAAGCTTCAATTTAACTTATTGGGGAGGATTATTTCTATCTTGTCCTTTTGGCAGAAAGGCACGCCAGAGATATGAAAATAACAGACAGAACACGCTATGGAGTAACCTCATTCGGATTCATCATTATTCACTTTCCATTCACCCACCACTCACCTACCCACTCACTCACCCATCTTCCCAACTACCCGTGTAGCCACCCATCCATCGAAGCATTCATCCATCCATCTGACCATCTATCATCCATTCATCATCCATCCGTCCGTCCATCCATCCATCCATCCATCCATCCATCCATCCACTGCACAAGAATTTACTAATAATCTACTATATGCCAGATACTGGGCCAAATAAAGGGTGACTAGAACACAGGTCCTGCCCAGAGGTAGAGGAGATAGGCATATGGCAGTGTGGGGAGGTGATTAATGGGGATAGTGCTGTTTGGGTCATGGTAGCTCAAAGGAGGGTGGGACGGGTTAAGGGCTTTATGTCTTGTTCAGAGGTTCTATGTTCAGGGATCTTGAAGGTGGAGAAAGAGTTCTTGGGGTAGAGATTTCCAGGGAGATGGACCAGGAGGCATGAAAATCTGATACTTTTAGGGAATTTCAAATGGTTAAAATTCCTGGAGAAAATTGGTATAACAGTGCAAGAGGAGAGAGATGGAGATGAAGCCACAGAGACAGGGAAGGAGAAGGGTGGGCAAACCGTGGCAGGTGGATACTGCCAGGGGCTAATGTCAATAACATGCTGTGTAGGATTCTATCCAAGTTCCTCATTTTAACTCATCCAGAGCCAAGAATGGACCAGATGGAACCACGGAAGCTCTTTTCCCTAGTTCTGTGACTTAACCAGGCCTGGAACAGGCCCACCAGTTACAATCTGGGGCAAGAGCTCCAGTAAAGGCCACCTTCTGGCATTTCCTTTTGTCTAGAGATAGCACAGCAGATAATGGAGGCTCTGCTGAAAGTTCTTTGTCTTCAGGGATGTAGTGGGATGGGCCCTGGAGGACAAAGGCCCCCAGATGCTCAGTGCTGACGCTGGAGCTTGACCCCTGGTCCGACTGCTGAGTACACATGGCCAACATCCACCACGGGGCTATATGGCTGGGCAGATGCTGGGCAT
Source organism: Scalopus aquaticus (assembly GCA_004024925.1). Taxonomy (NCBI): domain Eukaryota; kingdom Metazoa; phylum Chordata; class Mammalia; order Eulipotyphla; family Talpidae; genus Scalopus; species Scalopus aquaticus. The sequence goes on from PVIJ01000851.1 coordinate 68,357, forward strand.
GGGACAGAGCTGGGGGAGGGTAAGAGTGCTGAGGGCCAGACACAGACACAAAGGAGTCTCACAGAGCAAAGTGCTTCTGGCTACTTCTGATCATCTTGGATAGGAAATTCGGCTGAATGCTATTTTACCTCAGATGTCAGCAGGGAGGGCAAGGGTTTGAGTGGAGGAAGGAGTGGACAGATGAAGACGATGCCATTGGGAGGTCAAGGCTAGGCCAACAAAGAGTGAGAACAGAGACAGTGGAGGGGGGTGGTCAGTGAAATGACCATGAACCGCTGGAAACTCATCTCTTGAGACTCATTTGATTGCGGTTCCTGCCGTTAACAGGACATCTTCAGTTTTATGGAATGGAACGGCGGGCAGGGGTCAAAGTGCAGCAAATAGTGGCTCCTTGTCCTTCCCTAAAGGCATGTCCATGAGAAACAAGTTTTCATTGTTGGGCGGGGGGAGCAGGCATCTATTGCAGGGACTTCTGACCCTCCTTTCTGATCTGGTATCACTGCTTTCCTCCTTAATCCCAAACAGCTTCTTCTCAGCACTGCATCCGAGCGATGCTGTGAAAACATGTCACTTCTCCACTTAAATCCTCTGCTGGCTTCTTGTTTCATTTGGAATAAAAGCCAAAATCCTACAAATCCCTCCAACCTATAACTGCTGCTAATCTCTGGCTTGACTTTGTGAGAATTAGGCCCCCTTGCTGCCAGCACTGTGTGGAATGTCTCTTAACCTGCAAGGTTTAGTGGGCAGGGGAGCTGGAATTGAGCTCCGCAAGGTACAAACTCACTGTCTATAATGAGCCTGCACTCCCTTCCTGTGTCCTCCCTTCTTGCTTGCTAGCATACTATTGCAGGCTTGTGTCCTCCCAGGCACAGTCCTGCCTCAGGACCTTTGCACTTGCTACTCTCTCTACTTGGAACTCCACCCTCCAAAGAGTAGTCTGGCTTCCTCTGCACAGGTAGCACTGTCTAGGGAGGCCTTCCCTAATCTTTCTGTTTAAAGTAGTATCCCCACTCCAGTGTCTCTGTCCACAAGTCCCACTAACTTTCTCCAATGCCCCTACAGACATTTGACTACATGTTTGTCTCTTTACAACTACCTTTTGGAAAAGAGCACAAACTTCCAGAAAGCAGGGATTGTATCTCCAGCATCCAGAATGGGGCCTGGCATGTGATGATTGCTTAATAAATATGTGTTGACTGAAAAATGGAGTCAGTCCTTCAGGTGTCAGGCTTGGACACTCAGAATGTGAAAATGGAGACAAAAGCTCTTTTTAGAACCAGTGACAGAGAAAAGGGACCTCAGGAAGGAAAGGGGGTTCATCTCTTCCATGGGGACATTGGTTTGGCTTCGTTCAACCAAGCTTGAATCCTCTCTGCTGGGGGTAGTGGCAGGCATTTTCCAAGCTCTTTGCATTTTATTATTTCAAGGTATTTATTAACTGTCTTCTGTGTCAGCTGCTGTATGTCCATGGGTCTTGAACCCGTGTCCACAGGAGAACTAAACAGAAAAGCCAAATAACTTCAGATCATGATTAGATGTATGGGGGAAAAGAAGGGGGGCAACAGAGAGAAGACACCAGAGGGACACGACTTTAGTGGTGATCTGAAGGGTGAGTAGGAATTAACCATCAAAGTGCTGGGGAAATATGGGCTGCTGGAGTCACTGGGCTGACTGTGGGCAGGGCTGAGTGTCTTGAGGGAGGGAGAGGGGCGTGAGAGGCCAAGTGTGCTTTTTCCAGTAACAAGCCCAGCTCAACGTGAGGCTAAGTCTGACCTGAGTTCTCTGGACTCCCCCTGAGTATTAGTGATGGGGCACAGTCTGGGAGTATTTCGGGGACCTGGGGGAATCATCACAATGACTTTCCATGCTTATTTTAGTGGTTAAAAATCCCATTGAAATATCCAGGGCCCTCTCTGAGGCCAGCTTCTACCTTTGCAGTTTGGCCTGGTGAGAACCCCAGTTTCTTTTACTAAGGTTCTGAGGTAATGTGAGTGGGAGGGGGGTCATTCAGGCTAAATCCAGAGCACCCAGAATCTCTGTTTGGCATGAAAATTCTGCATGGGATCATGAGATTCTTTCCTCTGGTTCCTAAATGCAGAGCACAGGACTGTGAGTGAGTACCAGTGGCTTTCTCACTCCTGGGAATGCCGCCAGAGTGAAAACAGGCCAGGTGGAAGGAGTTTCTCACAGGGGTGTTGCGAACTGTGCTGAGAGGCCTGTGAGAACTGGTTGCCTAATCTCCTTTGATAACACTGTGGAGTGAGCCCCGGGAGCAGTATTCTCTCTCAGATTTTCCAACATAGCTTCAGTATCTAAGGGGAGTTAACAGGGGCTGGGCCCTCAGATGGGCGGTCTCAAGGGCTGGGCCCTTTGGGAGCCTCCATAGGACCACACCGTGGAGTGTCTTCAGGGCACAAGGCAGTGAGCTTGGTCCGTTGTACTGAGCACAGCACAGAAGCATCGTTGTCATCATCATTGTATTCATCTCCACTAAGGCCCAGGAGGGAGGGTTCTAACTCAGGCACCGCACCTGGCAGGGCAAGGTGAGCCCCGTCACCATGCTGCGAAAGACAACCGTGTAATTGGTCTGCGTGGGCGGCCGACTTCCTGCACCCTGTGCTTACCTGTGTGTCCACAGGCTTGGGGGGAGAGGGAGTGAGAATATAACATGATGCTTATTTTCCATTCTCTGTGCTAATGAAAGAAATTGCTTTCCTAGACACTAGACAAGCCCAAAGTCCTTTCTCTGAGGCACAACATTTTAAAAAAGAAAATTTGCTTTCAAAATTCTGCCTGGATTATAAACGAATTTTTAAAAAAGATTTATTTATTTATGAGCACAAGAACTGGGGTATAGGCCAGAGGTGTGGGGTGGTGAGAGGATTCACCAGAGACAGAGTGGGGAGCAGAACAGCCAGATGGACTGAAATACACTGCTGAGGGGAGCAGCGGGAGAGGCAGGAGAGGTCTGTTGTGCCATGTGGGAAACTCCTAGGTTGGGTATTGAACTCGTGCTGCAGTGGCTCTGGATAGCTTCATGGTGCTGCACTCAACCCGTTGTGCCACCAGGGAGGCCCTGGATTATAAAAGAATTTACATGAGGTGGCCTTCCTGAAAGGCATGCTGGGAGGAGGTGAGGGCATCAGGTAAGTACACTGATGAATAAGTTTAATACTCAAAGCCACATTCGTCCCCCCTTCCTCTTCCTTCCTCTTCTCTTCAATCACATAAAGCATCTCCACCACCAAGAGCAAGGAGCCTTGGCTGCATCCGTGTTTCAGATGTCCGAGCACCACCTTCAAATGGTGTGGACAAACCGAGTGCAGAGCGCTGTGTGTGGCAGGGGCTAAAGGAAGCAGGGTGCTGATTGGAGGGGGCTGCCTTTAGAACCAGGCAGAGCTTAATTTTAGGAAAGTTAACCTTGCAGCCATGGGTCAAACAACCTTCAGAAATCACATTGTGTTCCTGAGTCTCGGTCTCAGAGAAAGGGGAGCTCTCTGACCCCAGAGGGGCACCCTGATTCTCTGAGGTCTGGATATGCTGAGGGGCTGTGGATCTTGTGAACTGCTCGGGAGCTTCTCAGATCCACACTTGGGGTAAACTTGGGCATCTCTTGTCTTAGGTGAGATTCCTGGAGCAGCAGAACGAGGTGCTACAAACAAAATGGGAGCTGCTACAGCAGGTAGACACCTCGACTCGGGCAAACAACCTGGAGCCCATCTTGGAGAGCTATATCAATGAGCTGCGGAAGCAGGTGGATTTTCTCAACGCGGAGCAGATGCGCCAGAACACGGAGGTTAAGAGCATGCAGGATGTCGTGGAGGATTACAAGAGCAAGTGAGGCTCCACCAGGGCAAACGGGGCAGGGAGAAGCAGGGCAGGCACCTGAATCACTGGGCAAGAGATCCTGGTTTAGTGCTAATGTGGAAGGGATGTTATGAGGCCACCAGGCGCATGCTGGTTTGCAACGGACAACTGCAGGGGTGCCATTTGCTTAGGTAGCCCTGGTAGGAGGGTACTACCCATCGGGGAAGGGGCAGAACAGCTTCAAGGATGTTGTCGGGTAGGAGCCTTGCCATGTTCCAGCTGCCTGCGAGATCATCTTTCTGAGCCTTTAAGTTTTCACATTGTTAAAGTGGGGATGTGCCCCCCTTGGATTGTGCGGGATAGATTCATGGTTTTCAGACTTCAGTAAGAACATGAGTTAAAATCAGTAGGTTTGGAATGGGGCCAGAGTGTTTGCATTTATAACATGTTTCCAAATAATGCTGGTGCTGGTGGGCTGGGAACCACGTTTTGAGAATCACTGGCTTAGATGACATTATGCTTCGTGAGTTCTTAGCCTGGGTCTGCACACACTAGCCCCTCAATGAGGACAAGCTATTGTTGGTGATAATGGTAAGGGTGATGGAACTTATCTAGTTCCAGATAATCTGCACCTGCACTGGGCAGGCAACTAGCTGAGCAGTCTTTCCCTCCCCATGCTGGGGATGTAGGGGGCTTCTCTAAACATTACTTCAACATACTACTGCATTAGGGCACTAGAGAGTCAAATGTGTCACCAAGGGAAAGTCGAAATATAAACGGAACTGAAATGTGGGTGATTTTTAAAAAAAAAATACGTAATAAAAGTATTTGTTACTTGATATTCTCAATTAAAAAGATTGGCAATTTTACAAATGTAAAACATCAAAATAAAATGGACATTTGGGGATGTTCTGAGTGTTCTGAACTTTCCATGTTGGGTCGTTGCCTCCTTGATTGACTTGGAGAGCTGGGGGCTGGCTCTAGCTGCTTGTCAATAAGAGTGGCAGATTCTGGCAGGGGACAGAGTTTGGGATAATAAAAGTTTGGGAAATTCTGAGCTTTCTGCTTTCAAGGAGAAATCTCAAGGAGTCAAATTCAGCTCCTACAGTCTGTCTGTGCTTCTTGTCTCCCCCCACCCCCAGGTATGAGGATGAAATCAACCGGAGGACGAACACTGAGAATGACTTTGTCATCCTGAAGAAGGTGAGGGACAGGGGTGTCCTGGGGGACTGTGGATCCAGGAAGCTGAGCAGGCTGAGGAATTCCTGTGGGATGCTAGGTGACCAAGTGATGCACAGGGTCACCTCTGGCAAATTGTGTATATTGCCCATGCTGGAGTAAATCCTAAAGTGATGCTGATAGGAACTGTTAGGAATCCTTGAGTTCCCTCTCCAGGGTCCTGAAAGTGACAGCTTTTGATTGTCATTTACCTGTCACCTTGGGGCCCCAGAAGGGATGTGGGGTTTTGTGTGTAACTGAGATGAGGAGCTTAGTGTCACACTTCTTTCTGAACAAGAAAACCAGAGATTGCAGATATCTTATGGGAGGAATTTTCTGGCAAGGAAATAAGCACAGAGGTTTTGCAACTTGCCCATGCTACCGAGTGAGCTGGTGGCAGGCCACCCTGAGCAATAGAGTCAGACTGTCTTTGCTTGCTGTTCAGGATGTAGATGCCGCCTACATGAACAAAGCGGACCTGCAGTCCAAGGTGGACACTCTGTTTGGGGAGATCAACTTCTTGAAATATTTGTTTGATGTGGTGAGTTAAGCTCTTTTGGGAACTCCTTCTCTTTTCTCACATCTCACAAAGGGTAGAGACTGCAGGAGCTGGGGGCCTGAAACCCAACATTACCTCTAGGGTCTCCTATCTCTGGTTACTGCACCTCTGTGGTTGAAGTCAGCCATCCTCTCAGCCCCACTGTGCAGGATTCCTGGATGGGGCTTTGGAAATTGGAGAGTGCTGTCCTGAGGCAGGAGTAGATGAAGTAATCCCACTTCTCTCTGGGAAGTATAGTTAACGGCCGGGACATACAGGAGCAAAAACAACCAGGAAGCTTCTTCAGTGCAGTGATGGGGCTCTTAGGGAACTCCCTGGGAGAGGACAGTGGGGATCTTGAAGGGAATGAAGGAAGATTGCAGCACGAGGCATAATACACTCCCCCAGCCCCGGTTCTGCTTTCTCTTATCGAACTTGGCAGCACCTGCTCTGGGCCAGGTGCTGTGCTGGGAGCTTTATTGTATCATGATACAATAATCCAGGCTAGATCTGGGTGCCTTTAGTTGAATGCCTGGTGACAAATCAAAGAACTTTCCCCCAAGATTCCCATCTGGCCTAGTTTCTGGCTTTCCCAGAGAGTTTTGAAGGTGCAGTAGAGGGAAACTGAGGCCCCAGGAGGCAAATAGAAGGAGTCAGCTTGTTCTCCATGCCTTGTAGGAGCTGTCCCAGATGCAGACCCACATCAGCGACACCAATGTCATCCTGTCCATGGACAATAACCGTTTCCTGGACCTGGACAGCATCATCGACGCGGTGCGGACCCAGTATGAATTGATTGCGCAGAAGAGCAAGGACGAGGCTGAGGCGCTCTACCAGACCAAGGTGGGCACTGCCCCTCCTCCCACACTCGGTACCAAAAAGCAAATGCATCTTGCGGACTTGTATTGTTTTTCTCTTATTTTTAAAGCAAAACATGTTTGTTATAGGAAATTTACAAATGACAGCTAAAGATTACTCATCTCCTTCTCCTACTATTAACAGGGCAGAATATTTTTACCAGCTCTTGGTAACTAACATTTATTGAAAACTCACATGTGAAAGGCCCTCCTCTAAGTGCTGTATGTGTGGTATTTCATTTACGCTTTACAACAACCCTTTAAGATACATTACCCCATTTACAGATGATAGAGTATGAGATTACCTAATTTCCCTAAGATCTTATGACTGGTAAGTGACAACATGGTTAAATTGAGGTGTGCATCTACAAACTCCTGCTCTCAACCATGACAATGGCTTTTGTTCTTTTTTTTATATAATTAAAAAAATATTTATTTATTTGTGCATATAAGCTGGGGTACAGGCAAGAGGTGTGGGGCGGCAAGAAGGTTCACCAGAGACAGAGTGGGGAGTGAAACAGGCAGATCAGAAATACACTGCTGAGGGGAGCAGCGGGCGAGGCAGGAGAGGTCTGCCGCACCATGTGGGAATTTCCCCGGCCAGGTGTCCAACTCCCTCCACCGCTGCCTCCACTGCTCCACAGCGCAGTGCTTAACTGCTGCGCCACCAGGAGGCCCTGGCTTTTGTTCTTATGTTTTTCATAACATTGGCTTTAAAATATCATTTTGTACTTCTCTTTCACTTAACATTTATGAATGCCTTTCTGTGACATTCAATACGCTCCATTGTTTTACAGAGCAGTGTGATATTCCTTGGTCAGAATATACCCTCACGAATGAGCTAAACATCTTTGTAGCTCAGCCTTGGCACATCTTTGGTCACTTCTAGAACATAAATTAACTTGGTCCTTTTCGGAGAGTGAGATTCTCCAGTAGAAGGGTCAAAGACCAGACACTAAATTCTGAACATCTGGCACTTAGTGACCTACTTTGTGGGTTATCTGGTAACACCACGCCAGGATGGTCTCTGTCCCACTGCCCTGCAGACAGGTGTTCTGTGTGACACGGATCTCAGCACAAGACTGGGGAGAGTCTACAGTGAAAACCTCAGACTATGGAGGTCCCTTGACCAACCTTTGTGCCCCCACCAGAACCATGGCTTCTGTTAGAGTTCCTTCGGATGGGGCCTTGTGGCCATAGAAACAGAAATACAGGGAGAAATGGGAGTGAACTTGGAACATGCTGGGGGTCTCTGACAGCTAAGGAAATCATGCTGGAAAAGATCAGGAGTAGGTTGGGGTGGAAAACATGAGGAGGTCCCAGTGTGGGCAAGGGCCAATGACTTAGGTGTGGAAAGAGGAGGTTAAGAGGGCACCAAGAAGCAAGCCTGTCTGTCTGGGATGTGAACACAGAGGCTTGATACTGATATTGGGGTGTGTGTGTGTGTGTGTGTGTGTGTGTGTGTGTGTGTGTGTATACATAACTCTAGGGGAGCTCACTCTGTGAACTTTCCCAGGAGACAGCAGATTTGGACGGGGTCTGGGAGGACAAACCCACTTCCTTTTTGAGAGGCTCTTGGAGAGCAGCAGGCTGACTGACCATGGTGTTGCTCTGGCCCTCAGTACCAGGAGCTCCAGATCACCGCGGGGAGACATGGAGATGAGCTGAAGAACAGTAAGATGGAGATTGCCGAGCTCAACCGCGTCATCCAGAGGCTGCAGGCGGAGATGGCCAACGTCAAAAAGCAGGTGGGATGGGCGCTTGGCATGGGCTGACCACAGTGTCCGCCGGAAGGAGCTCCTCGACTCAACCCCACAAGGTTCTCCTTCGCCATCTCCGAGCAGATTGACCAGATGCATGGGGCCATTTCGGATGCGGAGGAGAGAGGAGAGCGGGCCCTCCAGGACGCAAAGCAGAAGCTTGGGGACCTGGAGGACGCGCTGCAGGGCTCCAAGGAGGAGCTGGCCCGGCTGCTGCGGGACTACCAGGCACTGCTGGGGGCCAAGCTGTCCCTGGACGTGGAGATCGCCACCTACCGCAAGCTGCTGGAGGGCGAGGAGTGCAGGTGGGCCATGCTCTGGGGCCAAAGAGCAAGGTCAGGTCTGGAGTGGCGGGGCTGTGTGGGGAAGACCACAGCAGCTTTTCTGGGAAGATTAGTAGCCCGGGAGAGCAGGAACATTCAAGTCAGAAGCAGAGGATGTCGGGGCCATTATCATCCTTCTTTTGCCTCTAAGCAGGATGTCTGTCTACTCCAACCCAGGCCACTGCAACCGGGTGGTGACCCTCCCACCACCAGTGCTAAAGGGCTCCAGGAAAACGCTTAAAGCCCCCTCTGGCCCCACAAGTGTCTGACCTTCCTGCCTGTGCCCATACCTTTCCCCAAAGCTAGGGCCGGCTCTCACTCCACACAGGACAGCTCTACCCCCACGGCTCAGCCTGCCGCCCTTGGCTGATGCCTGCTCTGTTTTCCAGGATGTCGGGAGAGCTGCAGAACCGCGTGAGCATCTGTAAGTAGCAGAGCCCAGGCCGCGGGTGGTCGGTGCTGGGTGGAGGAAGGGTTCACTGAGGCTGGCGAGCTGAGAACCGGCAGTCTGGCATTTTAATTCCCAGTTCTAGACAAGGAAAATCAAGGTAAAGAAATGCAACTGCAGAGCTTGGAGAAATTCACTGAAATAAGTTGTGACTTTACTCATGCTCTTAATCGTTATGCCACCTCGTAACCAGAGGTGGCTCAGAGCGCAGTAGGATATAGCAGCAGTGAGACTGGGCTCTGACTTCCCTTTGTAGCAGGAAGATTGTTTTGGAAAAGGGGATACTTAAGCAGTGCATCTTATTTTGTAAGATTTGCTGCCCGTGATTGAGTGTAGGAGGGTGAGGCGGGTGGGCTTCCCTGTCCATCCGGCCCATCTGGACGCCGCTCTTCCCTACAGCCGTGCAGAGCAGCCAGGTGACAGTCAGCGGCTCCTCGGGCAGCGGCGGCGGCGGCCGCGGCTCTGGGGGTTACAGCAGCGGCGGCGGCGGCAGCGGCGGCGGCGGCGGCCACGGCGGCGGCGGCTACAGTGGCTCCCGCGGGGGCGGGGGCGGCGGCAGCGGGGGAGGTTACGGAGGGGCCTCCCGAGGGGGCAGCGGAGGTGGTTATGGGAGCAGCAGCGGCAAGAGCAGCAGCAAGTATGGGGGCCGAGGCGGCGGCGGCTCCTCCCGCGTGCAGATCATCCAAACTTCCACCAACACCTCCCACAGGCGAATCCTGGGGTAGAGGCTGAGGGAGGCGGAGGCCTCACACCCGCACAGCCCGCGCTGGCTGCTCCCGCCCTCCCCGCTCCCTCCCTTCCCTGACCCTTTCTCACTTAACTTTTCCTGCTGGGTCTCAGCAGTTCTGCCAAGGAATTCCACACAAGATGGGGAAGCAGGCGGATAACAGAGAGCAGATCTAGGTTTGGAGGGTGCTGGCGGGCAGTCAGGACGCAGCCAGGCTCGTTCTCAGCTCGGACTTCACCCAGCTGCCCTGACAGGTCAGCGGCCCCTGGCCAGGGCCAAAGAGCCTGCAGAGCTTCTGCCAGGGGCTCCTGGAGAGTTGGTGTCGACACCACCAGCTTCGCCTTCTCATATTCCCCTTCCTTGCCGGGCTGGTCTGAATAGCAGTCCATCCCTCAGGGGGCCCGCACGATGAAGCTTTTGGGGTGGCCCATGACACTCTGCTGGGGCCCGCCCTGCCTCTCATAGTTTCTGGTCAACGGAGAGCGTGGACTGGCGGCCGGCACCCATGCCTGTGACTCACTTCTGCTTCTGATCCCCAACCTCTGTCTCAAGAAGTGTTGTTCCTGGGTTAGCAGTCCAAGGTGGGGGTATTTCAGAGGGCACACAGCCTTGACTGTGGGAAGGACATTTCTTAGTAGTAAGTGGAGAAGCTGGAGGAGAAGCTCATGCTTGTCTGGTGCTGCCCATCCTGACACCTCCACTCTTTGGAGGTCCAGACTTCCTGAGCTCTGCTCCGTCTTGGTCTCTGAGGATGGAGACCTCGTGACCTTGGTGGGCACACTCGGCTCAACTCTGCTCTGTCCAGGTGTCCCGAGGACGGCGAAGTTGAGACTTGGCTCTTGGGAGGAGTCGGTGCTGAGCCAGGCAGGAAGCTGCCCATTCTTTGCAAACTAGTTAACGCTCTTTTCCAGACCCCATAGTCCCTTCTGTCTTGTTCACTGGGACTGAACATTATGAGAATTTGACTTTTCATTTTGGGCCTTATGTAAAATACTTACGATGTGCTAGAGAGGTTAGGAAGGGGAACCATTGGCTGACTGGTGGGCCTTGAGGGAGGGAAGGTGGCTTTGCTTCTAAGATCTGGGGCCGCCTTTGCTTGCTTGCTGCTTCTTAACATTCCCTCCACGTCCATGCCTCTTGGGGCACCTGACAGACTCAGTGTAGGCCCCTGGGGAGTGCTGTGACTTCATCATTTCCTGGTTGAAGGTTGTACCTCGAAGGACTTGGCATTTCTGCTGTTTCTACAATAAATACTGCTGTCATCTCAACTGCTGTGTGGTCAGGAGATGAGTTATTTTTTCTTTAATTTCTGCAGGTCTCTGACATTTATATTTGGAAAGTCAAAAAATATTTTTGTTACTTTTTTCATTGCACAATAATACACGATCCTGAAAATTCTTGCAGGCATGACCATCCTAATCCTGAAAGTGACAACCCTTTGAAAGCCAATCACACATGTGCTCAGCAGGCTTATATTTAGCTCCTCCTGAGCGGCAGGCAGTGGCCAAGGCTCTGGGACTGCAATATTGAATGAACATGTTCCTGCATCTTAAGACACTCACAACCCAAATAACAGATTGTGGGGAAGGGGAAGATTCCAAGGGAGGGGCAATCAAAGCACGTGCCCGAGGGCGGAGAGGGCCACTCTCCCATCTGCCACTCTGCCATCGCGCACCCATAGGAAGCAGGTGCCAGTGCGGAGAGGGACAGCCCTAAAGGGGGGGCCCAGCGGGGCTGGGGAGCAGACTTGGGCCAGGGAGTCAGAGAAGGGCCCCCAGACGTGGAAATAGTCTATCAGAGCCCCGAAGAGAGGGCGAGTGAGTGTGAAGGAGAGGGGAAGCCACCCAGGAGAAAACTAGCTGGGCAGTTCAGTGACTGAGCATGGTGGGGGCGGCTTTAATCGATGCCCTCGAGGGAAACATAGATACAAAAATTCAAGAATGGAGCTGGTTTAGCTCTCACCTTATCCTATGTGAGATTTCTGAGCTTGTGTAAAGGAGTCACGTAAAAGATTTGACCTACATTCTCATTTCCCTAAGGAATCCAGAAGGACTTTGGGTATGAGATGTATTCGAATACAGCTCTTCAAATAAGCAGCACATATTGATAAGACGCTGTGTTCCCAGGCACACCCACATTCTTTCTGAGAGGTTGCTCCATATCTTACCTGCCTTGGCAGCGGGCCCGCGAGGGCATGGGCTGGGAGAGGGAAAGTTGGGCAGAGGGGCTGCCTGGAAGGGAGGAGAGAGTGAGCCGACGGTGCAGTGCCCTGCACTTGAAGTCAAAACTGAGAGCACGGGGCCTCCCTGGTGGCACAGCAGGTTAAACGCAGCATTTGGCAGCTGCTGAACGAGTTCAATGCCCAACCTGGGAGATTCCTACATGGTGCAGCAGACACCTCTCCTGCCCCCCTCAGCAGTGTGTTTGGGCCGATCTGCCTGTTCTGCTCCCCACTCTGTCTCTAGTGAATCTCTCACCGCCCCACACCTCTGGCCTGCATCCCAGCTTGTATGCATAAATAAATAAATCTTTTTAAAAAATTAAAACAACAACAACAACAATGAGGGCACAGAGACAAGGCCAGGAAGACAGGTGAAATGACAGTGGCGATCAACATGATTTAGAGTAACACACGAGAGCTATGGTTGAGAGTGACAGCACCGGGACCAGGCAGAGAGGCTCTTCCATAGTAGGACCCTTTGCGACCATTACTAGGTCGGAGCCATTGAGGAGACGGGGCAGGTGGGTGGGGAATCAGCCTTACCACCAGAGGATGGCCCTGGAGAAGTCGTGGGGGGAGATGAGACCTCCAGCGCCTCCATAGGAAAGTGGGCTGACCCTGGCTGATGGACCAGATGGACAGGTGGGACTGCAGGAGGTATAAGTAACACCTTGTATTGATCCGGAGACAGGAGAGTCACTAGGGAGTTAGCAGATTTCAAGCAGAAAGTGACTATCCATTTGGCAGGAGGCTGAGGGAAGGAGGGGAAGATGGGTGGGGATATCTGTGCAGTGACATCTCACACCTCCTGCCCCGAGAGTCTGAGAAAAAAGGAATCCTATTGTCTGTTTCATATTTAGAAAAATGAAGGTTAGAGGCCAGGGAAGTCAAGTGATGGAGAGGCCAAGGGTCCTAGCCAAGATCGTGAGGCGAACCCACATTTTCTGGCACCACCAGACTGATTTCAGGGTCTGATTTGATTATCCCTGGGATCAGCTTGTAATGTGGTTCTGAGGGAATTCAAGTTGACCCTGGGGAAAGTATACAAGGCAAAGCCAACCAGGGTTCATTTTTCCCATCCCAATTGGGATTGTTCCAGAAGACATAGCCCTGCCTTTTAGAAGCCTTGAACATCTCAGTCATGGAGGGCTATGGTACAGACATAGGAAGTCATATGCCTGAATCTTAGGGCTACTGGAACAGAGATTCCCAAGATTAAGAGAATGAGAAAAGAAGGCTAAGAAGAGAGAAGGAGGTCTGAGACCAATGCAAATTCTTTTTTTTTAAAGATTTATTTATTTATACATACAAGCTGAGGTACAGGCCAGAGGCGTGGGGCGGTGAGAGGGTTTACCAGAGACAGAGTGGGGAGCAGAACAGGCAGATCAGAAATATGCTGCTGAGGGGAGCAGTGGGCAAGGCAGGAGAGGTCTGCTGCACCATGTGGGATCCTCCCAGGCTGGGCGTCAAACTCGCATTGTGCGCTGCTGACAGCTCCACAGCGCAGCGCTCAACCGCTGCGCCACCAGGGAAGCCCAATGCAAATTCTTGGTGAGATATTCTTGAGCAGTGGGGGACTAGCACTGAAAGACAGGGAGGAGGTTTCCTGGTATAACAATATTTCCATTCGAGCCAATGAACCATCCCACCAGGAGCAAAGGCCTTTCACTTTTAGCTCACCCCAAGGAAATCAAGAAGCAATTCCATGTGCAAAATGTTCCCACGTGCATTATCTCACATGACTTTCGCTGGCCCTGGGAGAAGGTATAGAGACCATGTGTGGGGGCTCTGAGATCCTTCCACGAACCATGGAACACTGCAACCCTCAGAGGGGGATCAAAGCTGTTCACCCTCAGAGGGGGATCAAAGCTGTCCATCCATTTGTGAGCAGAAGAGTGGACAGGAGCGAGCCCGGCACTCAGGACAACAAGACTCCCAGAGAAAGTTTGCCAGCTGCTCCTCCCTCTGTGAGGCAGTGGCAGGGCGGGGTGCTCTGAGAATCTAAATTTAATTCCACCAGCTTCTCATCTACATAGATTTTGATCTCAGGACATGGTGAAGAAGAACAATCACTGGCTCAATAAAATTCTAACTCCATTTGACCTTGGACAAGGTGTGCATTTCTGGGCTGGGAAAGTCCTCGGTCTACGGAAAAGTCTCTCAAGAATGTTGCCTTGCCCTTAATTACCAGTCCCTCAACCCAGGATGTACCTCCAAATTATGAGCCAAGTGCTCTGACAGCCCATCTTCAAGCGCAGTGTAATTCCTATTGTTTTGTTGGACCTGCTGCCCTGGTTTTATCGGCTTTCTGATCAGTCCAGGAAACCTTATGTTTTGATCAACACTGTTGCAAGGCTGAGCTGGGAACTGGATGTTGGGAGGATCAGTCCCAGGGCTGGCAGGGCTGCTGGGGGCTCTGAGTGCACAGTCTGGCTTCCACCCTGTGCCAGCTGCTCAGTCCTGGATCATCCCCACCCTCGGAGCAGGCTTTCCACTGAGAGGCTGCCTCCAAGTCCAGCCAGCTCCCGCGGCTGCTGCACTGGCATTCCGGCATGTGATGGGTCGCTAACTTCCCTCTCACGAATTTATGGACCCCTAAGGTTTTCTCCCACTTGATGACTTAAATTTCCTTTCTGGGTCTTTTCATGGTTTCCAGTGAAACACTGTTTCCAGTGAAATTTTTGTGATATTTGAATACCATGTAGCTCCTGGCACACAGTTGATGTACATAGATGTTAGTGCCCCTTTTCTCTTTCATTTTCTCTTTATTTTGTAAAGAAGCTTGTTCCAAAGCTTTTCCTGCTTGTTATATCATCTTCTGGGTCCTGTCAAATGCAAGGGTGGAGAATCCCTCCTCCTTTCTATTAGCTACTATATTCCAGTTTCCCTGTAAGGTAGAATCCCAACTCTATGGATGAGGAAACAGGCTCAGAGAGGGTAAGTGACCTGCTTAGGGTCACACAGCTAGAAATGTGCCATCAGGAGTGGAACCTGGTCTGGCTGACTCCATGCCTCAGAGTAAGACAAGTTCTGTCTCTGCTCTCGTACATGTTCATCGTCGATGTCCTCCGTTCTGGTCTCTTCGCTGCTCTGGTGCTGCTGGTGAGAGACTCCTGGGCCCTCCTTTATAGTCTAACTAAAGAGGCTGCCCCTCGTATTGTTATATATGCGCCTGTCTCCTGCGTAAGCCTCAGCCCCTCCTCTGCTAGCTGCCAGCTTTCAACATCTCACCCCGCCTCCCACTGCCGCTTCCTTGCTCCTCCCAGACTTCAGCTTCCCCACTCCCCTGGAAGTTTCTTCTCCCACGTCCCTGGTGGAGTCCCATGGGCTAGGTGACTTGTCATTGCATGTCTTCAATTCTTTTCTTAGTCCCATCCCTCAAAATGCTCTTAAAACCACCACACCTGCCCCTGCCCATGCCCACAGCCTGCCTGTGGCAGCCTCGTCTGAGGGACCAATTCTGGTGTGTGTGTGAGGGTGTGGGACCCGGAATGGGAGGTATTCTGGCGCTCTGTCCACCACTTATGGTGGTACCCCTCAAGTGCAGGTTCCCGGGGGCTGGGAGGGTGGGCAAAGAGGAGGTGCTTGGAGGATACCCGAAGACACAGAGGGCTGAGTCTTGCATCCAAAATGCGAACAGAGCAGTTGAGGAAACAAAAAATACACCCACCCACCCCCTCTTACACACATGGGAAAATGAGGCAACCCACATGCACTTGAACTGACAGAGCAACTGGGCTTAGAAAAAGAAACCAATGGAGCATCTGAGAGGTGTTAATTTAGGAAGACTCCCTCAAAGAGGGGACCTGTCCTCTGCCTGGCAAGGAGGAGGAGCTCTGGGCATTTGCTCTCAAGGCCTGATAGACCAAAACTAAGCTCAGGTCCAAATGCTCAGGAATTGAGATCTTAGGTGTCTCAGAGCTTGGTTATGAGTAGGAGTTTGAGTCAACTCCTGGAAATCTTGCAGAGAAGGGAAGAATAGAGGTGAACTGGGGAGGTGGAGAGGAGCACAGGCAGAGGGAGGAGAGGGTTGAGTTATCTGGTGAGCGTGGGGGTGGGCAGGCCAAGGAGCAGGAAAGCTGTCGGGGCGCAGATGAGGGGGCAGGCCGGTGCAGAGCAGGCCGTGGCTGAAGGTGGGCGGGCACTGGGAGGGGGGCCAGTTTAACTTGTCATCACCAGCTGGGGGAATCAGGCTCATATTTAACCTCCATGAACTTCAGTTGCCTTTTGAAAAAAGGACAACACCCTAATAATTCCTGCCATGTGGAATTCTTGTGATGTTTAAATGCCACGTAGCCCATGGCACAGAGCTGGGGTGCATAGATGCCTGTGCTCTTTCCACGTTCACGTCTTCTTCAGTTTATAAAAAAGCCAGTAGTAAGGGTGTGTGGTTTGCACCTTTATTGAATACTTGTTTTTTAGCATCATTGCTCTCCCGCTGCCTTGGGTCGTCGCAGGAAATGAAGGCCCCAGCTAGCTGGCGGCAGTGGAAAGAGAGTAAGTGCTTGAATCAGAAACCGAAGGCCACAGGAATTGGTAGTATGACCTGGACACCCTTTTTGGCTTCTCCGGGCCTGCCTCGTGGCATCTCTGCTGGGCAGGCCAGACGGCACAGTGTTGAAGAAGCCCCTGGCTGGGGTAGCCGTGATGTCTCTGTGCTCACCGCAGGAATCGGGCCCCTTTCTGTCCTTGGGCCTCTTCTCCAGTTAGGAGGAGGGCTAGTTTTGAAACCAGGACGCTCAGGCCATAGTCCCAGATGTATCTGTTTCTTGCTGGACTGTCTAAGCAGCCATTTAATCTCTCTAAATCTGTTTTTTGTTTTGTGAAATGAGTTGAAAACAGTTTGATAACCTAGTTCTCAGGGTTCGATAACTTTTGTGTACCTTCTTGGTGAGGTGGCTGTGCAAATGGAGCCCGCTGTCGTGTGTGTGCCTCCGAGCCCCCTTCGTGGCAGCAGCTAGAGCACTTTTGCGGTGAATTGTCTGTTGATCGCCTGGTCTTCACTGTTTAGACTTGTTTCCACGTGACGTTTTTAGTTTGGACATTGGCTGGCAGAGGTAGGAGAATGGACACACACACACACACACACACACACACACGCACGCACGCACGCTCCAAAGTGCTAGGAGGAATCAGCTGTGCAGGGTGATATGTCTCATGAGGGAGTGTGCTGAAGTGAAAGAATTTTGATTGCCTGTCAGAAGCGGTTAGGCAACAGTGATTACTGCGCCAAGACCATCCCAGCCCCATTGTTCCTAGTCAGGAACAAGATCTGGATTACTCATCCCCTAAAGTGATAGTTGGTTTAGCAGTCCAGGGATGTCAATGTTAGGACAGAGCCCTAGACCAAGGTATAGAGATGGGGGAGAGCGGGGCAGCTGTGGAGGGGTGTGGGGAGGATGTGGGGTAGAAGCTGTGGCAGAGGAGGAAGGACGAGGCTTGGCTAAGAGGAGTGGGCTGGAGAGGCTGACACTTCGCATCCTGCTTTGGAACCAAGGGAACAACAGGACCGATGGCCTTGATAGCCTCCCATCCCCTAGAAATCTGGGGTCCCCAGTGGGGACTTCCCATCCAGGCCTGTGATTCACCACAGAGAGCTCCTTGGGGCAGCTGAGCTTGGTGCTGGCTTCTCCTCTCCACGTCAATCTTTTTTTAAATTTTAAATTTATTTTTTCTTTATATCTTTTACATTATTTTGTATTCCCCGTAGGTTTCCCACCACCCATTCACCAATTCATAGTCCTTTGTGCTCTTTCCCTCCCCCTCCCCTGTAGAATCTTATGTTGATGTGCTAGTGCAAGGAGCAAACCAAGCTTCTGAGAAGTTTCGGGATTAAAGTCCCACGTGGGCTGAGGTCTCTGTGCCGCTTCTTGCCTTTAAGACTGAATCGTCTCACCATTCAACACCTCTGGCCTACACCCCAGTTCTTATATGCATAAATAAATAAGTCATTAAAAAAAGACTGATTAGGTCTTGCTCTCCAGGAAGGGCCTGGGGTTCCTGAGCTGCTGTCACCCACACTGAGCACTGTCGCACCGGAACTTGGTGCCTGACTGTCCCCTTCCCAGAGGGAGCTGAAGAAGCGTGTTCTAAGTGCGTGCAGGTGTTTGGGGCCAAGATTCACAGGGGTACAGGCCACCTGCCTCTGCAGCTCCTTGCAGAGGGGCACCTTCCCTTGCTGTCTGGCTTAACACACAGCAGGCAGCACCCAAAAGTCAATTTCTGTGCCGTTGTCCAAGATGCTGTCCAGGATCTTGTGCCCGACAGCTTGTCCTCCTCTGTCAAAGTTCCAGCTGGGCCTCTTGCCATCCGCATCCGTGTACCCCTGGGAAAGCCATTCAGCCTCTGGGTGTCAGTTTCCTCATTTAAAAAAGGGTAGAAGCAGAGCACCTGTCTTGGAGTTGTGAGAATTCAGCAAGTGAACAGGTAGAGAACGTGCGCCCGCTAGGTGGTCAGTCTTTGAAGCAAGTTGGTGGTTATTGCTTTTCTGATCATCCACAGGCAATAAACTTCTCAGATCAGGTTTTCCCAGCTCCTGGCTTTGCCCTCCCTTACAGACCCACATTCACGCCTCCCTAGAGTTGAGCATGAGGCTTGAACCACCTGTCAAATCTTACTTCCACCTCTTTGCTTTACGGAACATTTGAAACAGCTTCCATCTGCTCATCTCATTGCTGCATCTGTTTATCAACCGCCACTTGCATGTCACCTGTTTGCACCTGTTTTCTGTTGCCAGTGTCTCTGTCTCCTGCCCTGGTCTGTCTTTGAGCAAAGGTGTGTCTGGAAAACTTAGAAAAGAACATGCTCTCGCCTCCTGGATCTTCCAGAGCACCCAGGTATCCATCCTTTTTGACCATAGCTTCTCTTTTAATATGAATGCAGCTCATTTATAAAGTTCACATTGCTACAAATGACTTTAAAATTTTTACTTTTCAACTCCCTCCCCGCCCCTACTCTGGCCAGAGCTCCGTGGCTTGGAGGGCAGAGCTCAGAAGTGGGTGAGGTAGCTCCTTTTGAAATTCTAGTGTGGGGAACTGCACCTGCCGAGCCTGAGGGGGGAGTGCCTGGTAGCCTACAAGTGCCAAGCCAGAATGGGAACTTACAGATTCTAGGATAGGAGGTTATGAAATCCATCAAGAAGCACCAGGTGGCAGATATGGGGTCCTATTTTCCCAAAGTCACAAGTCCTCGAAGAGAGATCTTGCCTGATAAGATGATTACCACATAAACGATGTTGCGTGCACAGCAATTTCGAGAGCCATCCTGGGAGATAGGTGTGTAGTGTTTATTTGTATTGTTGAGGCTCGTAAAAATCTTGTATGGCTGCAGGCAAGCCAAACCCTTGAGAGGCATCACATCCCGCTGACAGAGGACCAAGCCCAAAGGGACTCCTTGTATATATAAGGGGAGGACTCTGTGCTCGGGGTAGAGGAGGACCAGCTCCTTTCCTTGCTTGACTTTGCTCCTGTTCTCTCTAAGCCAACATGAGTCGACAGTTCAGTTCTCGGTCTGGGTATCGATGCGGAGGAGGCTTCAGCTCTGGCTCTGCCGGGACGGTCAACCTCCAGCGCAGAACAACTAGCTGCACCATGCGCCGCAGCGGGGGCGGCGGTGGGAGGTTTTCCGGTGGAGCGTGTGGTGGTGGAGCTGGCGGTGGTTTTGGAAGTCGGAGTCTTATTAACCTTGGCGGCAGGAAAAGTATCTCCATGAGTGTGGCCCGAGGAGGTGGACACTGCAGTTTTGGTGGTGGTGGTGGTGGCTTTGGTGGTGGCAGTTTTGGAAGTGGCATTGGCGGTGGTGGCTTTGGCGGTGGTGGCTTTGGCGGTGGTGGCTTTGGGGGTGGCTTTGGCGGTGGTGGCTTTGGGGGTGGTAGCTTTGGCAGTGGAGGTGGTTTTGGAGGTGGTGGAATTGGGGGTGGTTATGGGCCTGTCTGTCCTCCTGGTGGCATCCAGGAGGTCACCATTAATCAGAGCCTGCTGCAACCCCTCAATGTGGAGATTGACCCTGAAATCCAGAAAGTAAAATCTCAAGAAAGGGAGCAGATCAAGTCTCTCAACAACCAATTTGCCTCTTTCATTGATAAGGTGAGTTCACCTGCTCGGTGCACTGGGAGAGCTGCTCCTGGCCCACCTGAGATTGTAAAGCTTAACATGTCTGGGTTGGAGCCTCCGGCTGCTGTGTGTGACAGGCTGTTTTCTGGAACTGGCATCCTGGAGTTGTGTTAGAAGTATGCTCTTGAATGATGCTCATGGCTGAATTCTCTTTTGGACAAAGGGGTTTGTGGCCCACATAAACACAGGTTAATTTGACATCACCTTGAAATGGCTTTTTAAAAATTCAGTTCTTGAGTTGAATTGGGGCACATATCTATTGAATGGAGATAATAGAAATGGGACTAACTTAACCTTCAAGGGTGCGAGTGAGAACCCTGGAAAGGGCTTCCTAACCATAAAAAGGGAGCTGAGTGGGGACAGAGTACACTGTGATATTATGGCAAGAAGAATGTAGTAGGCCAGTGCCAAATATCTTTTGCTGTCAGGTGGGGGGGCTCTGCTCTCTGAGACTGTTGCGTTGGTACCAGATCAGGCTGGAGATTTATATATACTTATATTTTCAGTTATCTGTTCTGGACAAGTAGTAAACTACTTTTTACATTTTGCTCAATCATCAATAATGTCAACTCGATCAATTTGAAATTCATTTTTGGGTTTTCCCAGCATCTTTTGACTATGTGTATGCTCAGAGATACAAACCAATGTTATGGTAATTGACCTAAAAAAATTGGAGACAAATCTCAAGTATCATGGACCTGTTTCCAGGTGAACTGCAATAATTTTCTATGTGCGTGGCTGGCTGGGGTTTGTGTAGCTACTCCAGTGTAAAGTTCCGGCTGAAATAGGATCACTGTTTTCAGGGAAATTAAAGCTTCTCTGAACTATGACCTGGGTTTTGTTATGAAGATGATGCTCATTTGCTCATCTTCTTTCTGTTTCTCAAAATGTCATTGTCGGGAAAACAGGAAATGAAGTTCTTTTCCAAATGAGGTGTGGGTCTTAGGGCTCCATTTCTGGACCAGTGGGTAATGGGTTCTTGTACTTGTAGGTGAGGTTCCTGGAGCAGCAGAACCAAGTGCTGCAAACAAAATGGGAGTTGCTGCAGCAGGTAGACACCTCGACTAAGACCCAGAACTTGGATTCCTACTTTGAAGCCTACATAAGCAATCTCAGAAATACAGTAGACCAACTGAAAAGGGAACAGTCTATGATGGATACGGAATTAAAGAACATGCAAGATCTGGTAGAAGATTACCGGAACAAGTAAGCAAAACTGACTGGGCAATTCTTGACTTTTTGTACTAAAATGTTTTTGGAAAGTGACAAGCTAAGCCTATAAACAGTATGTAGCAATTTTTTTTCTTGAGTTAAAGGCAAATCAATTTGGCATTTTCAGAAATATTTATCTTCTCAGGAGGTAGACATAGTTTAGTGGTTTCATTGCTCAGAAGAAAGGGACCAACGTCTCCTAGGCTTGTAGGAGGAAAGCAGTGATAGGGATTGTTTTCGTCTAGAAGTGAACTTCAGACCTCGCCTTCTCTCAATCACCTAATCACTTGTGTCTTTCTTATAGGTACGAGGAAGAGATCAACAAGCGGACAAATGCAGAGAATGAATTTGTGACCATCAAGAAGGTGAGCAAATTTGAGACCATGGGCTTCACAGCTAAATAAGTAGTACAAGAGGGTATCCAATTACTAAAGAGAAAGAAGTCAGGATGCAGAGAAGCAGGTAGGGGACCTGATGAAATAGAGTTTTCTGCACAGTACATGAACCGGACCTTTCCAGGCTCTCTGCTTCAGATTTCTCATGTAGTACGTGGGAGGCAAGTACCAGGCAAGTCAGGCAAAACCCCTTGCGCTCGTGATATTAAGGGGTTAGGCAGTCTAGGGATTTTGAGCCACCTGGGTATAGAGGTGCGGAGTAGACCTGAACAGCCCTTCTACCTGGAGAACCTCCTCACAACTGGTGAGCGGGACTGCCCCTGCCAAAGCTCTGACTTCATGGTGGCCATTGTTTCTCCAGGATGTGGATGCTGCTTACATGACCAAGGTGGACCTTCAGGCCAAAGTTGACGGCTTGCGGCAGGAAATTGATTTCTATAGAGCACTCTATCAAGCGGTAGGTCCTCTAATTTCAACCAAGTTTACCCAAGTAGCCTTTAAGCCCCAACCCACCACTACCCAGAACAAAGATACACCCTCATCTCCTGATCCTTCCCTCTAAGTTGCTTTTTGCCGCAACACTGTAAGAATCGCTGAGCTGTGATATCTTGCAGGAGCTGGCTCAGATGCAGACTCACATCAGTGAGACCAGTGTCATCCTCTCCATGGACAACAACCGCTCCCTGGACTTGGACAGCATCATCGCTGAGGTCAAGAGCCAGTATGAAGAGATCGCCCAGAGGAGCAAGGCTGAGGCCGAGGCGCTGTACCACAGCAAGGTGAATGGGCTGGAAGTCTGACGGGTGTTTGGCAAATGTTCTTGTCTTGCTGTCTTGGATTTTCCCTTCTACCTGCTCACCTACTGGGCTTGACCCACCATTTTTAGTATGAAGAGCTCCAGATTACTGCTGGCCAACATGGGGACACTTTGAAATCTTCGAAGATGGAGATTTCTGAGCTAAATCGGATGATCCAGAGACTTCATTCTGAAATCGACAGTGTCAAGAAGCAGGTATTTGCTTCCTCCTTCTACTGGTCAGCAACATGGAACAGGGGAGCCCTCATTGTTAGCTTTAGCTCCTGTAACCCACACCCAGGTTTTGGTGACTATGTTGATTGCCGGAATTCTGTCCTCATGCTGGGTTATCCTTAGGATAACATGTGAAAATGACCCAGTAGACAAATGTGATGGTCGTGAGTGATCTAACTTACGATTTATGAGATGGTGAGAGGAAAGGCATCCCAGGGCTGGCATTTAGAAGAATGTCAAGTCTGTAAAGGCTGCAAGGCCCTTGAATCAGGGCCCAGATAGGTTGTTGTGTCACCTTTAGGGGCTTTTAAGGCAGGTGAATGCATGAGCCCACTTAAGCACCCACGATTCTGTCGGACCCAGAGTACCGGCCTTGCTGGGGTGGGGAGATCAATTGAGAAGAGACGGCCAAGGTGGGGTTAGAAAATATGAGAGTGTGTAAAGTGCTGGGTTCTTTTTGTCAGATCTCAGGGCTGCAGCAGTCCATCAACGACGCCGAGCAGCGTGGCGAGGCCGCCCTCAAGGACGCCCAGGGCAAGCTGAATGAGCTGGAGGACGCCCTGCAAAAGGCCAAGGAGGACATGACCCGGCTGCTGCGGGACTACCAGGAGCTCATGAACACCAAGCTGGCCCTGGACATGGAGATCGCCACCTACCGCAAGCTGCTGGAGGGCGAGGAGTACAGGTGAGGAGGGACCCCGGCCAGTTAGGCCGCTTCTTAAGTGTTCCCTCTCCTGCAAAACTGACTGCTGTTGAAGATCAACCAAATGACTGCTTGTCCCAGGCGTGGGGAAAGGAAAGGCACCAGCCTATTTGTGGAAGCTCTATGCAATGGAGTGATTCCATCTTCCTCTGGGTTGGCTCAGATATTCTGCCCACGTTGGCTGCAAGACTTGTCTAATTTAAATGGAGTTCTCTCCCTGCTGGTACTCATGCTGAGAAAATGGCAGCATTAGAGGAGGCCAGAGGGGGTTGGGTTAGGTTTTTGATCCAAAGGGGCTGGAGGGTTGCAGATGGGTGACCTGCGCATTGGCTGAGAGGGCCTGGGAGGTGTTCGATGCTGCAGAGGCCTGAAGGGGTCCCTTTGCTCTCTCCCGCAGGATGTCTGGAGAGTGTGTCCCCAACGTGAGCGTGTGTAAGTACCAGATGCTTCCCAGGGACATGTGCAAGTCTGGGGGTTGGAAAGGGAGGTGTGGAAGTAACTGAGTGTTCTCTTGCAGCTGTGAGCACCAGCCACACTAGCGTCAGTGGAGGTGGTGGCCGAGGAGGAGGTGGTGGAAGTTACAGCTCCGGAGGCGGCAGTGGGGGCAGAGGTGGCTCCGGAGGCGGCAGTGGAGGCAGAGGTGGCTCCGGAGGCAGCAGTGGAGGCTATGGCTCTGGAGGCGGAAGCTATGGCTCCAGAGGCGGCGGCGGCGGTGGCAGCAGTGGCAGTGGTGGCGGCTACAGCTCCAGAGGCGGCAGTGGGGGCACCAGAGGCGGCTCTGGAGGGGCTGGTGGCAGCTCCGGCGGCGGCTGGGGTTCTGGCGGTGGGAGTTCCGGCTCCTCTGAAGGCCGGGGCTCCAGCTCTGGGGGAATTTCCAGCTCTGGGGACACCAAAACCGTCGGTGGCAGTACCAGTGTGAAGTTTGTTTCCACCAGCTATTCCCGAGGGACCAGATAAAGCTGTGCCCTTAGTTTGTCAGCTCTCCCTCTCCATCACTGCCAAGCGTGCTGGGCCAGACCCAGGGCACTCAGCCTTAGTGGAGAAAAGAGCTATGGTTAGTTACATGGATTCATCCTTTCCCCCCAGCTCTTCCTTTCTGCTCTGCTTCCCAAAGGAGTTTGTAGATCAGTGGCAATCTCAGCCCGCTGGCTGTGACCCTGCTTTGTGATGTGCCTGAAAATCAGCCAGCTTCACCACCACACACATTACATTTCAAAGTACCACCTTAAGCCGGCCAGCGGAGGGCTGGCTAGACCCAGGCTTCTTCCCTGTGTACGGCACACTTTCCTGACGGCTCCTTTTAGGTCCCATTCCCTGCAGCAAGCTCTGCGCTATTTTGGTTTTGTACATAAGGTGAAATCAAACTTTTGTGGAGAGGTCTTAAACTCCTGTTTCTTCAATAAACTGCATTTGCAATTCTCTGAGCCTCAATCTTCTTTGTTCATGGAGATCTATCTTGGATGAGGGTGTGGGGGGGGGGGGCTAGCACCCCCATGGCATATAGGGGAGCAGGGACACTGGCATGATGGGTAAGTGGGGAGGCTGGTCAGGCAACATTTAACTTTAGGCATTTGACATTTAATTAGAAGTTCTCTCCCAGAGGGTGGAGATATCATGGAGAAATGGAGAGACCGGGATGGCAGGTTTGATTCACTGAGGAAACTTTCTTGAAAAGGGCAGTGAGCGGGCAGGTTGGGAAGGAGGAGTTTGGCATTGAGACCATGGGAATGATTGCGCAGAAAAGTAATTGATTATGTGGAACAGCCTGTGATGAAGGGGTGTGTGTCACACAGGGACAACAGTGACTACAGCTAGAATACAGACTTTGGCCTGGGCATGCAAGAGCCGAGGGAGGTGATGGAGGGCTTGATCTCTGTTTTCACTTTTTAGGCCACCATCCAAAGCTCTGCTTAATCTCAGAAGTTCCTATGTGGACATGTATGTCGCCCGGACTTAGGAAGCAGGGCACAGTGGTCAGAGCAGGGGCATTTAGAGTCAGAAATTCTAGGTTCAGCTCTTATCACCACCTTTTACTAGCTCTGTGATATTCTGCAAGTTACAGACCTCTCTGCTGCTCAGTTTTAATATTTCTATGATGGGAATAACATTTTCCTCATGGGCATTATTGTGAGGCTTGAATGGGATGATGAATGAACACAGCTCAGCATACAGTGAGCACTCAGAGACTGTCAATTTTAATGATAATGGTGCTGCTGCTGCTAATCTGGCAATAGCTTGCTGATCTCTAGAGAATTCAGTCAATTCTGCTCTAAGAAACGAATTCATATCACCTTCCCAGTGGTCCCAGAACCATGAAAAAATCAGTTCACCTAGCTTTCTATTAGGAAAAGTCTTTCTAGCTCCATTGTCAACTATGGGACTCAAGGGTAGGAGGGATGGCTGTAGAGCAACAAGAACATAATGTAAGAACCACTTGGTGAACTTTATTCCTCCGTCCACGTCGCTCCTTTCTTCCTGGGCTGATGTGAGAATCTTGAAAGCATTGTGGTGAACAGAAAGAACAAGGAACTTAGATTCAGAGAAACTTAGATTAATCCACATGGTATCTAAGGGCCAAGCAAAAGAAAATGCCCTTCAGCTCCCTGATTATGTGGATTCTTGGACAAATTAATGGGCCATTCTGAGCCTCAATTATTTTGTAAGTGAAAGGGGATGAGCATATTTGCCTCAAGACATCAAAAGGAAAAAAAATCTATAGTTGGAAATTACTTTTGTGAACTGTGAATGTGTTATACAGAAGGAGTTAAGTGATATTAAAAGGAGTAATGAAGAAACAGAAGAAGAGGCTGCCTGGCAGGCTACAAGGGGGGAAATATTTTGACATGGTCATTGTGGTGCAGCTCTGCAGGGACATAAAGATGACCTTGGTAGTGCACTCAAGTTGAATTTGCTCCTGAAGACTGACAATTACAAATGGACACACAAGCAGTGGGTGTGTGAATCACAATGTCCATGTATTAGTTTGTGGAGAACCTATATTTTAAGTGACTGAAACACCAGAGCTTCCCCACCCTGCTTCTAAGATATCTAGGAAACGGAATTAGTCATAAAATGCAGCTTGGTGCTTGTGGTTTTAGAAAAATGGGAGTTGGTTGGCCTTGAGGAAGATGGCATCCTCTCCTGTTTGGGAGAGAAGGATGCTGGGGTCACAAGATACTGCCCCTGGACACCGCTGAATGAAGAGAGAACTGCAGAACTCTGAATGCCTGTTACCGATGGGAGGAATACCCAAACCCTTCTTAGGGTATAACTTAAATTTCTAATTTCCTTCTTAGGTTATAACTTCCATTAATCACAGTTCAGTATTGGGGATGGCTGTGCTCATCTTGTTGGGATTTAGGTTTTTCTGACACATTCAAGCATAGAACAGAGACCAGTAAAATTTCCAGTGAAACTTATCAATACTTGTAAGGTCACAGGACTAAATGAAAACATGATGTAAATCAGTATATAACTAAACTAAGTAAGTGCCAAGATACATTAGCATCAGAAAGACAGCAAAGGAAAATCCTGGATTTCCTTCAGCTCAACACACAGTTCCTGCACATATATCCTGTGTCAAAGATGAGGCCAAACTTTGGGGATACTATGAGTGAGACATGGTTCTTGTTCCCAAAGAGCTCTGAGCCTCAGGTGATGGGGGCATGGAGACATGATGCACATGACCCATGCCATGAAAGAAGCACACACAAGGTACAGAAACAGTACATTTAAAATTGATCTCTGGCAGTGTTTAGGAGGATAAGTAGGAGTTTTTCAGGCAGATAAAGGAAGGCAAGGTAGACAAGGTCACCTAAGGCAAAGAAAGACACTACAGGCAGAAGGAATAATAGGGATAAAGACATGGAAGAGTGAAATTTCATGGCATATTTGTTTGTCTGAAGGAGCATGGAGCTAGTGAAAAGAAATGAGGTAAAGGGTTGGATTCAATCAAGGTCTCATATGTATTCAATGGAGTCTAGACTCTAGTTTGTTTAGAGGATCTCAGCAGGGGCTTGGGATCTATTGACTTACTACAACCTACTATGTTCTGGGCTAATGGTGAGAAGGGGGCTGCTTTACTATTAGTGGAATAAGAATCCAGCATGAATACAGTTTGTTGTGCACTTGAGTATCCCCTCAGATAACTGGTTTGTTGATCTGTTCATGGAAATGTCATTTTTTCAGCTACTTTATGGCTGAAAGAGTTGTGATAAGTGACAAGGAAACAGTAAAGGAAACTCCTTTATTACTCAAAAGGAGTTTGAGTAGTAGGAAAGTGACCTGGTCAGATTGGGGTTGCAGAGGGATCACTTAGGCCAGATTGGAGGGCCCCATATTGGATGTAGGAAGACTTGTTAGGAGAATATTGACAGGGTGCAGGCAAAAGATGGTCAAGAATTGTACCTTAGTTCAAGAGTCAGTTGAGTAGCCAGAAGTTGGATAAGAATCTGGATTGAGAGGCAGCTGGGAGTCCAATCATCAGGCCCTGTGATGGATGGGGAGTGGGGGCAGAGGCAGCGAGGTGAAGGGACGAGTTGACGGGGGCTCCAGGTTTCTGGCTTGAGAAAAAATATAGCAAGTGGATTAGGGAGAGAAATGATGGGTTTGTTCTTTTGAGGTGATTCTACCCATGCAATTAAAGAGGCTAGAGGTAAAAACTGAGTCTTGAAAGAGCAAATGTTCGGATAAGTCGGAGGTAGAGGGAGAATTAGAGAACTCCCAGAAGTAAAGTCAGAAACATACAGGGGAAACTTACTCAAATGGAGAAAACTTAGAGGCTCTGAGGCCAGCCAAGATTCTTTAGGGTCTAACCAGTCAAGATATTGCCGTTTTCCAGACTGGTACCCCAGATGCAGGTTGAACTGTCAAAATCTTAGACTGCGGTATTTCATCCTTGGGTGGGTCCAGACCAGATCTGATGCTTGGTGTTCATCCAAGTAATACTATTCATGAGAGAAGCACACAAGGAAGCTGTACAATAAAATCTCTCTTACGCCCTTCCATGAAGTCCCTTTTCTCTGTGGCAGCCATAGTTTCTTGGGTATCCTTCCAGAAGTATCTATGCAGAAGCAAGCAAAGAAGTACATCTCTCTATATTTATTCTTCTTTCTCAGATGTCCTAGCACCCCAGCATGCCAACCCCAGAAGACTTGACTGTTTCCACTCCACTGGGAGTTGAATTACATGTTCTTTAGCAGATAGACTTTTGGGAAGTGGTTTCTGACCTTTGGCTAGAGCCTATGATCCAATTTCAGCATTTTATCCTTACCTTAAGACATCTACACACACTCCCTCTCCCTGGGTTGAGATCCATGTGTCTCCCTCCTAGTGTTTCATCTGGAAGGACAGACTCCTTTCTGCTCACTGAGGGCTCCCCTAGGGCCAGTCTTCCTTGGATGGCCACCATGTCACAACCATCTATGGCCAGTCTGCCTCCTCTAACCCTCTCTTTAACAGAATTCTTTTTTTAAAAAAAAAAATTATTTATTTACTTATGCATACAAGAACTGGGGTGTAGGCCAGAGATGTAGGGTGATGAAAGGATTCACCAGAGATAGAGTGAGGAGTAGAATAGGCAGATCTACTGAAGTAAACTGGGCAAAGCAGGAGAGGTCTGCTGCGTCATGTGGGAATCTCCCTGGCCGGGCATCGAACACATGCAGCAGTGGCTCTGGATAGCTTCATAGGCTGAAACCTAACCTGTTGTGCTACCAGGAAGGCCCATCTCTCTAACAGAATTCTGAGATTCCTCTAACTCTAGAGAAAAATGGACTTCCCTACCTTCTCTCCTCCCCACATACTAACTGCCTCTCTCCCACCCTAGAAAACCATCTAGTGTCCCTGGAACACCACAGAATCCAGCAACTCTTCCTGGAGTCCTGGCTTCTCAGATCCTGGCACAGCTTGGCTCAATTGTGCCGTCCCTCTCCTTCTTGGGGGAAGGTCTTCCTCAGGGGCTCTTCACTAGCCCCTGGGAAAGAGAATTCCGAAGGATGATCTTGAACCAGCCCCTATGGTTTTGAAACTATGAACCGGAGCTATGCGTGGAATTTTAGGAACTGCCACCTCCTACCCAGGGCAGACTTCATGGGCATGGGGACCTTCTGTTGGACTCTCAGAGGGACTGGGAGGTCTTGTTCAGCTTCCCTGTTCTGTTGAAAAATGTGTGTGGAAATTTTAACAGGGATTTTATGAACATGGTCAAAATTTCTTTTGAAAAAGAGTATTCTTTCTTTAGGTGAGTTATCCTAAAGGCATTCGTACCATTGCCCTCTGTTTTATAACAACCATTAAAGTAACTCCCCTTGACTGTTGGCAAAAGAAAAACAGAGATGGTAGACCCTATGGTCACATAGGATGAATGAAAATCAATACATCGCCTTAACTGTCGAGTAAGGAGACACAGGAGGGAAAAAGCTGGTAACAACAAGGTATATATTCCACTCTGGAAGTTCTCAGACAGGACTTTATCAGAAGACAGAAAGAAGCATCTGAAGTTCCCAGGTAGAACCAGTGCAGCTCATCCAGCTGCGGACACGGCCTGATGTGGGTTGCTGTGCTCTGACTCTGCGCCGTGAGCAATGCTGCCGTGGATGGCGTGATGTCCCCCAAAGGTGCAAACTCACGTAAACTTTTTAATGAAAAGAAAATACAGTCTTCCTTTGACTTTTTTAAAAAAGATTTATTTATTTACTTATGCATGTAAGAACTGGGGTGTAAACCAGAGGTGTGGGGGTGGTGAGGATTCACCAGTGACAGAGTAGGGAGCAGAACAGGCGGATTGACTGAAATACACTGCTGAGGGGAGCCGCGGGAGAGACAGGAGAGGTCTGCTGCGCCCTATGTGGGTTTAGCACTGAGGCTTAACCCCTAGGCCACCAGGGAGGCCCCTTCTCTTGATTTATACAGTAGTCACTTTCCTTAACCACTCAGCATCCCTGACAGGGAGCAAAACCATTGCGTGTGTGTGTGTGTGTGTGTGTGTGTGTGTGTGTGTGTGTGTGTGCGCGCGCGCGCGTACGCGTGATGTGGGGTCTGGCTTGAACTATCATCAATGGTGGGACACTTAAAAGCTGTGTGGGGGTCTAGCAGAATCTGGGTGTGTCCACTAAAGGTCAATAACAGCCTCCATTTCACAGTGACAGGCAAAAGATGTCGCCACAGATTTCCGAAAGATCCCAAGGGCAGTATTGCTGTTTTAGGACGATGTGACTAGGGACATTGTACAGCATCCAGGCGGACGCTATGTGGCACACAATTTCAACCATCTCTGTCTCCCTCCCCCCTCCCCTGTCCCTCCCCTCTCCCTCCCCTCTCCCTCTCTCTTTCTCCCTCGCTGTGAACAGGCCACATCTCCATCGGAGGGTATAGTACGGGAGTGCCTGGATTATGTAACTGTTTCCATTCATTTCTGTTTTTTATTTTTTCCATTGAAGAAATTTATTCTAAAAAGAGACACTCAAGAACAGAATCCCAAGACCCCTCTGCTCAAGGCCCACAAAGACAGAGATTAATCAGTAAAGAGCACACAGGAACAGTCCCTGGGGATGGAGAAGGGGGAGCATGGTGTCATGGAACCAAGAGGGAAGAACGTTTCAAGAAGCAACCGGGAAGAGAAGTCAAATGTGAGCAGAGGCTCCTAGAGAGCTGAGAAGAGCCTAGAAACGTGGCTAGGAGTTGGGTGGGAGGAAGGGATGAGCGGGTGCTAAGGGGCTTCTCCCTTGTGAAGGGCGGGAAGTCGAGGGGGTGGAGGAGGTGGCCCCTAAGCGGTAGCAGCTGGAGAGGTGACAGATGTGGTCTGTAATGCTGCTTCTTGGAGCCACAGCTGGCTCGAATCTTGTGCCAGACAAAAGGGAGGTTAAAGATGTCCACGGGACATCTGGGTGGTGTCAGCCATTTTTGGTTATTGGAGGGATGGAGGCCCATGTGCTCCGGGACGCTCTGCGTCACTGTGTTCGCCCCTCCCATGCCTGCTGGAGGGAATGTGGCACGCCCTGGCAGTCCATTATCAGAAAAATGGCGCAGTCTTAGTCAACTTGTGACCTTTCCAGGTTCACGCTGGGTTATTCCCACCCCTCCCTGGTGCCCACACCCAGTTTCCAATCTGTCAATAGGCCCTGCTGGTTCGCTCCAGACAGTGTGTAGTGTCCTCTGCTGGCGTGAAGGCGCCTGCACACCCCGCAAGGGCCGTATTGATCGCTGCAGCGGCGCCCAGGGTTGTGAGAGCCAGAGCTTGTCATTGGATGTTCAGAAAGCTTTTTTTGGAAAAATAGAAAAAAGACTTTTCAGTTCTATTTTCTTGGTCTTAAAGATATAAGGAATGTGCTGTGTACTTCCTGGTATAGAGGTTTTCTGATGGTGGAGAAAGTTCTCCCCACTGAGTGTTGAGTGTAGTTCTGAGCATCTGGGAGATTTGGGAAAGTTCTGAGCATTGGAAGAGTGACTCACTGAAAAGCTGGAGTGAGCTGAAGGGCCAGAAATGGGGCAAAGAAGGGAGCTGAAAAGAGACAGAAAGTGTCTAAGGGAGTGTGATGGCCGCTCCCCTGAAGATGGCCGCTCCCCTGAAGATGGCCGCTCCCCTGAAGATGGCCGCTCCCCTGAAGATGGCCGCTCCCCTGAAGATGGCCACACCATTATCCCTGCTTGGGGGGTGTCGGTCGCTCGAGCTTTTCCCCGGAATGAGAGCAGCAGGGGCTGCCCGGCATGACTTCTTCCCCCCTGCAGACACCAGCAGGCAGGCCTGTCCCGCAGCGGGGAGCTGCAGAAGACAGTTAAACCCTGGAGAGAAGCACTTTCTCCTCGAGACCCCCCTGGTTGCCTCCACTCACCACAATCTTCCCCATATTCCATATTCTTCTTTCTCTCTTTTCCTTCCCCAAGTCTCAGATTCAACTCCCAGAATATTTTGACCAGTCGTTTTAAAAAGCGTGGAAGTGTAATCTTGGTTTGAGCTGATCTGACAGGTGATAGGGAGAACATTTTTGTTTGTTCAGTTGAGAAAATCCTGGAATTCAGTCCTCGTGCAGGGGTTGTTTGGGCAGGTGCACAGGGGACAGGGACTGAGGTGTAGCCACCCTGCCCCTCCTGGAACTCAGGTCCTTAATTAACTTTAATTATCTGGAAGATGAGAAGGGGCGCAGGAGAGGGGAGGTCCCAGGTTTAGCTTTCTGGACCCAGCAACCTACATACATTCTTACCTTCCACATCCTTATTCTGTATGAAATGAGGTAGTTGATTAGTCCCTATTGTTATCAGTCTTAAATTTCTTCTGTTGTCAGCATAGTTGATTCCCTCTTGCTCTTTGTGGAGCTGGAGGAACATTCTGGGTAAGTGTATTACCTCAGAATCCCTGTAGATGGTCCTATAATGAAACCATCTTTTGTAACATTTGCAGTCAAGACAGTCGAGTGTCTTCACTCACACTGCTAATGCTAGGGTGTGCCTGGGATTAGAGAAACCCCTCTGGGTGCCAGGGGGTGTGCCCTGTTTTTGGCTTCCTTTTCCTCAGTAATCCTTTCTCTTGGCTTGATAAAGCATAAACAAGGTTTCCATGGTGAGGGCATCTGGCTTTGGGGCACTGTGGTGTGACTCGTTGCCACCTGTGACCTGCCACGTGCCACCATTGAGCTGTGTGTACCTGGCAGGACCAACTGAGGGAGTGTAGTACATCCTGTGGCAGGACAACCTTCAACTTATGGTTTTGAAATCTAATACAGCAAGGGCTGAATGTCTTGCCCTTGGATCCAACCTATGAACCCCTTTCTGGGCCTCCCACAGGGGTGTGAATAGTAAGGAGCAGTTGTTCTGGTGCCTTTACAGCCGGGGGAAGCCTTTTATTTTATTTTTTTTAAAGATTTATTTATTTATGCATAAAAGATCTGGGGTGTAGGCCAGAGGTATGGGGGATGAGAGGATTCACCAGAGACAGAGTGGGGAGCGGAACAGGTGGTTCTATTTAAGTACACTGCTGAGGGGAGCTGCAGGCCAGACAGGAGAAGTCTGCTGGGAAGCTCCCTGCCTGGGGATTGAACTTGTGCTGCAGTGGCTGCAGATAGCTTCATAGTACTGAGACTTAACCCATAGAACTACCAGGGAGGCCCCTGGGGGAGGCATTTTAAATGAAAGATTTAAAAGCCTGGAAAGGATCCAGCTCCTGTTTGCTTCTTATTTTCCATCATTGTGGGTAACTGAGTGTTGATGGTGGGATTTATTAAAACCCTGCTATTCGTCTACCTTAGGCCCATTCTGGCCCTGAAATTCCCCACTGCCCAGGCTGGTGGGGCTCGGCAGTAGAGCCTCCCAGCTGGGTTCCTGCTTTGTCACCCTTTAGTCACGAGACCTTAACAGATCCCTGAACTCAGCTTTTTCATCTTAAAAATAAAGTATCAGTGGAGGTGGTCTCCAGCGTGTTTCTGAGCTACTAGTGCAGGTAGCAGGGTCCCGGCCCTTCTGAGGGACAGAGCACGCTTATCAAGCCTCTGTGTCGGGAGCAGGGACTAGCTGAGGGTGGGGTGGGAAGTGGGTTGGCAGGAGGAGGTGGATCCTGGAGCCTTTGGCCAAGTCCCATCTGCGGAGTTACTCACCTGCTACTCACAGGCGTGTCTGCACCGTCCGAGAGGCTCACCGTGCTCGTGTGCAAAATGGCACATGATACTCGCTTGACTTCTCTCAGAAGGAGGTTGTCTGAGTGAAATGACACCTGTGAGGGCACAGCGTTGCCAAAGGGAGCTCTCATGGCCACACTGATCTGCCCTGAGACAGTGGCGAGCGGGGATGGGGCTCATGCGCAGAGGTTCCGCCGGCTCCCTGGGGAAGACCGACTCCCTGGGCCCCACGGCCTAACCTTCATTTCCTCCTTTGGCTTCATTCCTGAGTCTTGAAGCACTCAGAGTCCTTCTTATAAAAGACACACTCACTGCGTGGGTGTATGTGGGCAGCACAACTCTCTGTGAGGGCTGGGTGTCTGAGCAGGGCTGAGCTGACCCCAGACCTGGCGCAGTGAGAGGCGGGTGCCCCAGGGAGGAAGGGGGCTGAAAGGTGGGCGTGTGAGCATCAGGTAGGGGTGCATGGTTGGGTGGCAAAGGGGTACTTTTTTCATTTGTTTTTTTTAACCACAGTGTTGGAATTTCTAGACATTTTCTGTAATTTGACAGAAAATGGAAAAGTAGAAACAGTTGCTTTCTCCTGGAATTTGTGCTAAATATTACATGTATTATTTCCTTCAATATTTTAATTATTGCATTTACCTTCACATAAACTATTAGTTATGCCCACTTTACAGATGAGGAAATAAAAAAGTCATGAAGAGGCAGATAATCCTAAGGTCAAGAAGACTTATAGGTGGTGGGGCCGGATTCAGTCCCGGGTGTGACACAAGGCTTGTCCTTATCGGCACACAGCGCAGTGGGTGTTTAATATGGGGCACCCTGGAAGGTGATGTGTCCTTACAGTGCATCCCCCAAGCAGAAAATCCCTGACTATCTTCTCTGTGGACACTGTAGGCCCTTCTTAAGTTAGGGCAGCGGGGCCCTAAGGGACAGGCAGAAACTCCCAAAACCCCATGTTTGGAAGCCTAAGGCTTTATTCTTTTTTTATTTCTTTTTTTATTGTTTTTTTTTAATATATTTTTATTGTTATTTATGTCTTTTACATTTTGTATTCCCCTTGGGTAGCCCACCACCAATTCACCCGTGATCCATCTCCACGGTCCCTTGTGTTCTTTTCTATTCCATTTTGTGCCCTTTTCCTTTCCTCCCTCAGCCTCCCCCACCCCCAACCCCCACCGCTGATTGTCTCTCTCCTATTTGGTTTCCTTCTAGTCCTGTTATAAGTGAAACCATTCGATATTTTTCTCTTTCTTTCTGGCTTATTTCACGGAGTATTATCCCCTCTAATTCCATCCATGTCGCTGCAAATTGCATGTGTTTATCTTCTTTCCATGATGAATAGTATTCT
>PVIJ01000851.1:103764-185039 GCA_004024925.1 Scalopus aquaticus
CCACATCTTCTGGATCCAATCATCTATTTTTGGACATCTGGGTTGCTTCCATACCTTTGCTATTGTGAACAGTGCCGCAATGAACATACGGGTGCATGTATCCTTTCGGATTAGTGTTTTTGTGTCCTTTGGGTAAATTCCCAAAAGTGGGATTGCTGGGTCGTATGGGAGCTCCATGTTTAGCAGTTTGAGGAATCGCTAAGGCTTTATTCTTTACTTGAAATGAACTTTTACTTTATTTATTTTCTTACATTGCTTTTTAATTTTTGGACAGTATTTGATTCACTGTGGGGACTACACCTGAGGGAGAAATCAAATACTGCCCAAAGATTAATAGCCATGTAAGAAGCCTGAGGCTTCCCGGCCAAGCGGTGAGGGAGGCTAGGTCTGGGACTCAGCCTCAAAAACTTCTTTCTTGTGACTTTTCCTCTCCAGTATTCTCAGAGAAGATGACGAAGGGCCCTGCCCTCGCAGGCCTTTGAAGGGGCCTGGTCTGCCCAGCTCAGGGGAGGCTGTTTCCCTCAACACCAGGCAGAGAGCCTGGGGCAGCTGTGAGGACCCCCCTCACCTGCCACCTTCCAGGCTCGTCATCAGGTGAGCCAGTGCCGCCCCTCCTCTCCCGCCCACCCTTCCTCCCTGCCTCCCGGGGAGTGGTGGAGGCTGCTCACCCCTGGCAGATCGTTGTCTGAGTTTTAGGATGAAGGCAAAGCCTGCTTTTCCAGGATCACCCGGGCAGCCAGCTGCTCGAGTACGATGTGCCTAGTTTGTTGTCTGGGAGGCAGCTGCCCCTGGAAGGGCCAGGACACCAGAGACCCCCAGGCTGAGGGGCTGGGGTGGAGGAAGGAGTACTAGGGAGAAGCAGAGTCAGCCTAGGGAACCAGCTGAGCTCCATCTTACAGATGCTAATCTGGGGAAGGAGGGAAGTGGCGATGGAGAATACTGGAGGGCGGTGGTGAGTAAGAGAGCAAGCCCTTAGGGTATGGGAGCTGTCGGCTACTGAGCAGACAGCCCGACTGCGCTCAGCCTGCAGTTAGCGGCCCACAGGCACTGCTCCCTGCTTCTGATGGGCTCTGCTCTGCCCCCTCAGCGGGCTGGCATTGGCTACCTCTTATCACTCCCATCCCAGGGTCTGCCCTTGGATGGCCCTCCAGTCCCCCAGGAATCTCTCCAGCTCCAGGCCTCCCCTCAACTGCTGAGGCCCCCTCCCAGGGGAGGTTGGTGACTTCTGTGCAGCTCAGCTCAGGTGCCAGCCTCCCAGCCCTGCTTCTTGATCAACCCCTCATTGCCCTGCTGCCTCCCAGCGGGCTCCTGGGGGTGGGGGGTGGGGCAAGGTGCTGCCTCTCCTGCTAGACAACTTTT
The DNA here is from genome assembly GCA_004024925.1 of Scalopus aquaticus. Taxonomy (NCBI): domain Eukaryota; kingdom Metazoa; phylum Chordata; class Mammalia; order Eulipotyphla; family Talpidae; genus Scalopus; species Scalopus aquaticus. The sequence continues at coordinate 105,124 of PVIJ01000851.1, forward strand.
TCAGCCCCAGAACCGCTGTGCCAGTGCCAGTGCCTGGTGCCCAGAGAGCTGGATGAAGACCTGGAACACTTGTTCTTAGCGGGCCCTCAGCCCTTCCCTCCGGCTGCCCTCCACCACACACCAAAAGGCTGCAAACTCTCCAAAATTTGTCCCTGTCCTTTCTAGCTTCTGACATGTGGACTTCTTGGGACATGGGAGCAGGTAGGGGACCCTCTCATTCTCACACTCAACCTGATCAGCTTTCATAGTCTGTCAACCTCTCCACCCACACCCACAGCAACCCCATGTCCTCGGTGCTCCCTGCCCCTCATCTCCGCCCTTTTGGGCAGGAGCAGAAACCCTCAGGAAGCTGACATGGCCAAGGCTTTTTCCCGAGGGCCCCTGTGCGCCTGGGAGGCAGTGGCCAGAGACAGTCAGCACATTTGTGGCAATGTTGTAAGCTGCATCTGGGAGTCAGGGCCTGGGGCAGGTGGCAGGAAAACAAGAAAGCAAGAGCAGTTCGGGACAGTGGTGTGTAGACATGTCTGGGTCACAGGCCCCAGTGGGAATTTGGAAGCGCTTTCCTCCCTCTTCTCAGCGAAACTGCACACCCCTGCACCAGCGCCTTGTTTTGCAAGAAGTGCCCAGGGCCCAGAAGTGGATGCTTTTGGAACAGCCCAGGGACTCCTGTGCAGGAAACAGCTGGGATTTTGTGGGCTCAGACCCACAAAAAAACGTCTTGACCTCTTGAGAAAGTGGTGTAATGAATAAGATAAGAAGGGGAAACAGAAGATAAACACATGCAATTTGCAGCGACATGGATGGAATTAGAGGGGATCATACTCAGTGAAATAAGCCAGAAAGAAAAAGAAAAATGTTGAATGGTTTCACTTATAACAGGACTATAGGGAAAGCAAATAGGAGAGAGACACTCAGCGGGGGGGAGGAGGGGGTAAGGGCACAAAATGGAATAGAAAAGAACACAAGGGACCATGGAGATGGATCACGGGTGAATTGGTGGTGGGCTACCCAAGGGGAATACAAAATGTAAAAGACATAAATAACAATAAAAATATATATTATAAAAAATAATAATAAAAAAATAAAGAAAAAAAAAGAAGGGGAAACAGAACCACAGGGAGGGGAGGGAATCCTGGTTAAGGGGGAGCAGGCCCTTGCGGGGCGGGCGGCCAGTAAAAGCTTTCAGGCAAAGGAGGATTCTGAGCAGGAGAAGCTTGAGGGGAGAAGGACAAGGATGTGTGGAGAGGAGATGGGGGGCAGTCCTTCCAAACCATGGGCCCTCTGGAGTCTGGGGAGATGCTGGTCGTCCCCTGATGACAGAACGACCTGCACCGGGCATAAGCTAGGTCATGACAGCAAGCTCAGCCACGTGTCCGTGTCCATCTGTGATAAGTCTCATGTCCTGGGGTTGTTAGCAGGTTGCAAATGAGACCAAGAATGTCAAAACAAACACCTCATAAGGGATGAAGCACTGTGCAAGTGGGGGCTATTTAAGGTCTTGCTGAGGAGGCCAGACAAGATGGACAAGCTACTCCTGTCCCCTCAGGGGTCAGTAATTCCAGATGCTGTCCTCATTGCCCCACTGGGGGCTGGGTCCCAGTGGGAGGGAGACCTGCTAGGTCAAATCCGACACCCTTTTCTGCTGTCCATGGATGAGAGGACTTGTGCTTGGTTAATGTCTACATAGAGCAGGTCGCGAAAAGTGTGGGCAATGTCCAATCACCAGTTGACCTAGATAACCTGGCCACAACGCCCCCATCACAAAATTCTGTCTTTATCACTCTCTTACCAGAAGAGCATTATTTCTGCTTAATACTGAGCCGCAGGATATTAAACCCGCAGAGGGAAGTACATACACCATCCCTGGGCTCTGGGGCTTCCAACATATGGACTATGAGCCATCTCCATGGATATTGCGATCTTGAAGGGGACAGGCCTGACCAGAGCAGTGGCCGTGAGGGGCCTGCCTGCCTGCGAGACGGGTACCAGGAAGCCCTCAGCGGGTCGCGTGCTCGTGCTTAGGCAGGCTGACCTGGAGGCTGGTGTGGAAGGTGGGGCTCAGACAGACTCTCCACCTCCACCTCTATCCCCACGGATGTTTGTCAAGAGCTCCAGGACATTTCCATTTTTGGAGCTTGCTCTGCATAAGACATACAGCCTAGAAGAAAACCCAAATCAAAAACCAGTGTGTTCAGGCAAATGGCAGAAACAGTGAAGGGACTTCCTGTAAGGGAGGAGGGACAGCTGAGATTCATATCCCAGCAAGTCCAGATCTCAAAAAGACAACACTTCAGGGTTTCTGCGGGGCTACTGTGGAGCCCCAGAAGAAGGGGCCAAGCTCCCTGCCTGCGCCAAGTAACTGCTGAGCTCCGACGCCCAAGAAAGAGGATGAAGAGGAAGCAGCTGGCCTGGGTTTTAGCTGCTGTGCTCAGGGCTAGGGGAAGAGGAGGCCACTTCAGAGACAGCCCTTTACTGATCAGCTTTGTTTCTTGGCATCATTGAGCAGAGATATAAACTCTCGAGGCGCTTACTGATTAAGAACTAAAGAAATTGTTCTTGATTGTTCTCTCAAATCCTAACTGTGCATGCTTGCAGGCCTGTCTCAGTTCCTGCCTGATGGCACAGCTCTCCTTAATGACACAAATTAGAGACATTCTACAGGGGAGGGGGAGGGAAAGAGCACAAGGGGCTATGGGGATGGTTCACGTGTGATTTGGTGGTGGGAAACCTACGGGGAATACAAAATATTGTAAAGGATATAAATAAAAAATAAATTAATAAAAAAGAAGAAGAAGGAAAAAAGAAAAACTAAACCAGAACAAACCCTAGAAATAGGACTGCAGGGCTGAGGCCAGCAGAGGTGGGGAGGGTAAAGGGGAGGGGCCCAGTGGGCTATGGTAAAGGGCTGTAGGTGATTTGGGGGTGGGGATGGTGTGATAACACACATTTGAAGGGGTATGAACCTGTTCCCCTAAATCATGTACAGTGTTGTAAATCCATGTTGCTTCAATAAAAACAAAAACAAAAACAAAGTCCCCTCCCTTTTTAGCTGAAGCTGCGCCTGCTTGGCTTTGTCCTGCTCTGGCTTCCCTCTGTCAAGCTTGCTGCTGCTATTTCTTCCCTTGTTCTCGGTGGGAAAATAGATGGAAGCAGGACTGGGTCTGGACATATTGTCATCTGGCGTTCTCCAAGCTTTCACTGACTTTGCTTCAGCTCCCAGGAATAGCCTATGAGTGTCCATTCGAAGCAAGACTCACTCTGAGCCAGCAGGAGCCTGGCGGGTCTGCAGGGCAGCGCCTGCATTCTACAGATGGGGAAACCAAGGCTCAGAGGCGGAGGCCCCCAGTTTCTGGAGTCAGTTAGCTGCAGCTCCTCTGACCCCTTTCCTAATGTTCTTCCCATTCCTGTCATCTCCAAACCCCTCAGTCCACAGGGCAGAAAGTTAGGCCCAGCATGAAAAGCGACACCTGGGGTCACATGTCTGGTTTTTGGCAGAGGGCTTGACATTTACAAGTAAATATGCCTTTCACAGTTTATATACAGCTCACCTTATAAAAGTACTGCTAAGTAGGGCCAAATTTACTGCTTTAAATACCTGATGGGTACTGGTGTGCCTTTGGCTCATAAAAATATAATTTAGATCTTAAATTTAGCACATCCCAAATGAATGCCTGTACCAGCTCTAGTAAACATTCACTGCTTAATTGCTTCTTGCAGGATTTAAAAGGCCTTTCAAGAAGAGTTTAGAAAAACAATGGTTTTTCATGTCAGGGAAAAAAGCTGTTGAGGGAATTTTGAATAATTATTTATTTATTTATTCTTTTCTAGATAAGATTCCCTGTAGCAAGCAGGCCATCCAGAATCAAACCCTTTGGTCATTCCTTCCAAAATGAGGCATCCCAGTGCCTGCAGGTCTGAAGGCATTTCAAAGAGCTTTGTTGCTAGACTGGAAACAGAAAAGACTCTTTCGAAACAAGAGAGCATTTATTCCGTCTTTTACAATTCCATTTTTTTTTTCATTCTTTTCTTTTCTTTCTCTTTCAAGTTTTGGGAGGAGGTTTGTTTCTCCATCTGCTGCCCCCTATCAGCCAGCCCAACCCAGGAAGCCTGGAAAGACATGAGGTCACATGGTGAGGCAGCTTTAAATGTGAGGGATGGGGGGAGGATGGAAGAGATGGGGCTCGGGCGAGGAGGAAATATGAGGGCTGAGGCTCTGATAGCCTCTCCCTGTGGGTGGTTAGCACAGGTACTCTGCTGAGGAAGTGGCAAGTGTTCAGGGAGAAGCCACGAAGTTTAGCGACTGCTGTGGATGGCAGCAGAGCAAAACGGAATTAGCAGGCAGGCTTCCCACAAGTGAGGGTTGGTAAGAAGGTAAGAAGTGGATGGAATTTAATGTGAGGAAAACTGAAGGAACTTCTGAACTTCAAGGAAGACATAGGTGGTATGATTATGAGGTTGACCCCGTTTTTCTGAGATCACAGCTAGGATGGAATAGAGTATTTGATGGCTGTCTTGTCCCTCCATGTTGGGATGACATTATGAATAAAAAAGCAAGAGTCAGAGTGGTTTGAAAGTAGTTTGAGTGAAGGCTGAGGCTGAGAAGCGCAAGAATTTTTCACAAAGACCCTTTTTGGCTCTGTGTGATTGAAGACTTATAGGTGAGAACACACGGGTGCACCTCTCAAATAATACCATTAGCTAGACAACACTTTAGCTACTAAGCCACATGCACTGTGAGTTGTAGGTGGCTATGAGTTCATTCAGACGGAGTTCATTTAGCTCAGGATTGGTCCTGTGGAGAACAAAGCTGAGTGTGTGTACCTTCCCACTGTTTGGGTCACATCTGCTGGGGTCCAATTAGAAAATTGGAACTGTTTATGACATTTTGGCCACAGCAGTGGGAAAAGAGGTGACATTTGTTGAGCACCCACTATGTGCCAGGCACCACACAGGAGGCTACATGTTGATTGCTGGATCACTTGGTGGACAGTTCAACCAGCAGGTCTCTGCAATGTCCTGCCCTCATTCCTCCTCTGTTTCTGTGCTCTGCATTCTTTTTGAGCAGTGAGCAAACCTCGCTTTCCAGATAAGCCTGGTATCTATGTCCAGGCATCTCTGCATTCCAGATGGAGTCATACACAGTGGGGCAGTGGGCACTTCAATTTACGGGTGGAACAGCTGCCCACCAGCCAGCCTGGCTTCTCAATTACAACCAGTTTATCCAAGGCACCTAAGTCTACAGCCACAGATGGAGCTTGTGGTAAGAAAAGGCATGAATTGGGCTTCCCTGGTGGCGCAGGGGTTCAAGTCACAGCACTATGAAGCTATTGCCAGTTGGAGTTCAATCCCCGGCCAGGGAGCTTCCCACATGGCACAACAGACCTCCCCTGTCTCACCCGCTGCTCCCCTCAGCAGTGTACTTCAGTTGATCTGTCTGTTCTGCTCCCCACTCTGTGTCTGGTGAATCCTTTCACCCCATGCACCTCTGGCCTACACCAAGCTCTTGTATGCATACATAAATGAAAGTAAATCTTTAAAAAAAAGAAAAAGAAAAGGTGTCAATTAAAAAAAACAATTAAAAAGGCCATGTTAGGTAAGAAAGGAGGGGAGCCTGGGGCTCTGATGGAGAACTGGGTCAGGGGTTGGGACTGTAGACTGAGTGAGCAGTTTTAAAATAATCACTTGCAAAGAAATACCCTGGAGGAGACACTGAGCAAGCAGCTCTGCTGGGCGCTGTGAGCCGCCTGTCCCACCCCCTGTGCTCCCCAGGAGCAAGTTCTGATGGAGGGGCTGGGCTCTGCAGGCAGAGTAGGTCTTGGTGGCTGTGGGAGGTTTCGGCTGTAGATGGCTGTACACAGTCGCTCTGTTTCCTAAACTTCTTCCTTGACATTGAACCCACTGAACTTGGGGACTGAGCGGGGACTGAGAGAGGAGGGTTTGCTGTTTGCTTGTTTTGTTTTTGTTTTTGAAATGCAAACACTAGGTTTCCATTCTGGGGCAGTGAGAACCAGGCAACTTGGGCTGGCGCAGCAGCTTTGCTCAGTAGATGCTCTAAATCTTCGGGGGAAAGACTAACCCGACTGACTTATGGAGGGGAACTGCAGAGGGGTGGGATGCAACTTGAGACAATGTTCAGGTGGGCACAGAAGGGAACAGGTATAGGGAAAGATGCAAGAAGAATTGTTGCCCTCATATCTCCACATTAGGGAAAACAATTCCAAACTTCAAACCCTAGAGGTGATTTTTGGATCATAGACTTATTCTCTTAGTACAACTCCATATTAAGGGGACAGAGGTTTTGGGTAAAGAGAAATATGACCCTTGTACCCTGCACAAGTCCAGAGACATGGCTCATTGTAACTCAAGGCTGACCACAATAAGACCACGAGAGGGACGTGAAGGGAGTATGGGGAGGAGGAATTGAGTCCTGCTGGAAGAATTGATGTCAATATTCACATTTTTTTCCCCACTGGATACACCGTTCACACCTCTCTGCTCAACACTGGGGGCTGAACTTGTTTTTCTGCTCCGCTGGATAAGGGATGTGTCTTTGGAAACCTACGAGGAACCCAGTTAGGGGTCTGGGCTTGCTAGCAGCCTGTTGAAAGAAGGATTTTGCCCTACGGGATCCTTCTTCTATTCTCAGAGACAGCAAAATTTAAAATGATCACACCAACAAGTCAATTCCTGCTGGACAATGGGATCCAGGGTCAATGTTCCCATTTTATAGATGAAGAAATTGAAGGCCACAGTGGAACTCAGTCACAAAATCACAGCCAGAACCAAAAGTCTTATTTTCCATTTCACTCCTTTAAAGACTACGGGACATGTCATCTAGACAAACACATTGAGATTATGTAAAAGGCTAAAATAACAAACATGGAAATAAAGTGTTATATAATATCTAAGTTGCCTGAGCTCTACCCTCCACATTTCAAGAGTAGAGGAGGATTCTCTGTCTTCAACTTGATCTTCATAAACTGGCCAAGGGGTCTAGCAAGGCGAGGTGCCCAGTGGAGAGAATGGGAAGGAGAGTAGGGCGAGCAGAACTACAGAGCAGCGAGACCTGCAGAGAGGGAGCTGGCACCAGCCCAGGCCATGGCAGATGTTCAGCAAGAACTGCTCCTTCCTTCACCTAGGGATCAAGCCCCCCACCCCTGAATCTGGCGTGGTCTCGGCACAGTCACGTTGGAGTAATGGACAAGTAGGGCGTTGTTCAGATGTCCAGAGATAGTAAAGCATTTGGATTTGGGATTGAGGTGCTCTCCAAAGCTTTTAGCTCCGTGATTTATTGGCATGATTATGATTATATAAGCCAGAAAAAAGATTAAGGAAACACGAATTTGTTTCTTATTGCAAATCAAGTATGTTGAATAGCTAGCTCCCTGTTGAATCATCCTTACCAGGTAGTTGGGACATAGTTGGAGACTTCGGGGAGAGGATGTGTGACGGTAAATTACTCTTACTGAGTTTCTGCTGTTAAACAGGAACAGTGCATAGACTTGTTTTTAAAACAACCATATTCTTCTAATTCACTTATTTTAGATGAGGAGACTAAAGCTCACAGAGGATTATAAATTATCCAAGGTCATTGAACTAAAATGCAATAAAACTGGGACTGAAAATGCAGAGCTTATTTTTTTACATTGTTTTCATTCTAAATCTGGTCTCAAAGCTGAGAAATCCTGGTTTTGTAACTAATGGTTCATGTGTGACATGAAAGGAAAAGCCTTTGCTTCACTCAGAGCAACAGTGACGCTTAATGTTTGTACATTGGGTCATGGTTTTCAAGACATTTCGCATGATTTTCCCCTTTGTAGCACAGTCACAGAGCTAGTAAATGGCCAAATTGAGACTCTCATCCAGAATGCCTTATTTTAAATTCAATATTCAGTTCTAGTAGTCCATAGTTCCTCTCCCACATTTGGTCCCATGGACAAAGGAAGGACAGCTTGGTTTAGGTGTGGGTGCATTTGGTGGGTACATTTGGTGACTGATATTCATCCATCTCTGGGTATCCCCGAGAGGCCGGAGCTCCTAATTGTTAGGCAGAACCACAGGGGATACAACTGTGGACTGTCTAAACCAATATATACTTGGAGTTGTGTGAAACTTTTGTTTGGTGTCCAGGATGGGACAAAGACCAGGAGCAGAGAAACTCTCCCTCCTCACCCTCTGAGTTTTCATGACAGAGTCAATCCTTATGAAATCTTCTGGTTACAGGAAAGAAAATTCTTTCATCGGTGCCTGGCTATTATGCATTTCTGGTGTGGTCCCCAGGAAGAAAAGAGTCAAGCTATTTTGAAGAATACTCTTGGACAGCATCCTAGGTCTACCTCTTTCTGCAAGAAGGTGCCTATTTGGCCACTTCACATTTCTGCACCACAAAACATTAGTTGAAACTCTTCTTGGTACAAAGGGAAAATCAAAGGGGGGCTCCCACTGTCTCTAAACACATCTGCCCTTTCATCAGCTGAACTGGGGTGACGAGACCGCACAGGCTGGCAAAAGTCTTCCTTTGGGTTGGTCCAGAGCAGGCATCAGCATTCTGAAGAAGTTCCTTTTTCAGATTGAGAAACCCTCATCCTGATCTCTTCTTCTGATGATTTTACAAAAACCAAATTGCATGACAGATGCCCAGATAAACAGGAGAAGTTTGCAATCAAAGCAAGTTCTGGGATGGAGCTGATTAGTAAATTTTTAATGGCTATTAGCTTGATAATCACTCACCAGGAGTAGCTTGCAGGCAGACCAAACCCATGCATAAGTGGGTCCACACCCATGCACACCAACACCTAGTCAAGAGGTATAAAAGGGGACCCTGACAGTGTCCCAGCAGCAGAGCGGAGTCTCCACAGCTCTAACTCTCCTCTGGAAACTTCAAGTCTCCTCCTTGAGCAAAGGCACCATGAGTTGTCAGATGTCGTGCAAATCTAGAAGAGGAGGAGGTGGTGGAGGTGGATTCCGGAGCTTCAGCAGCGGCTCAGCTGTGGTCTCTGGTGGGAGCCGGAGATCAGGCACCAGCTTCTCCTGCTTGAGTCGCCATGGTGGCGGTAGTGGCGGCGGCGGCGGTGGTTGCAGAGGGGGCTTTGGCAGTCAGAGTCTTGTTGGCCTTGGAGGGAGCAAGAGCATCTCCATGAGTGTGGCTGGAGGCGGTGGAAGCTCCTCTGGTGGATTTGGTGGCAGAGGAGGTGGCTTCGGCGGCGGCGGCGGCTTTGGAGGCAGCAGTGGCTTCGGCGGCGGTAGTAGCTTCGGTGGAGGCAGAGGCTTTGGAGGCAGCGGTGGCTTCGGCGGTGGCAGTGGTTTCGGTGGCGGCAGCGGTGGCTTCGGCGGTGGTGGCTTTGGTGGAGGAGGATTTGGTGGAGGCCGCTTTGGAGGTGGCGGTGGCTTCGGAGGTTTTGGGGGTCCTGGTGGCTCTGGACCTGGAGGATTCCCTGGTGGAGGCATCCACGAAGTCTCTATCAACCAGAGTCTCCTGCAGCCGCTCAACGTGAAAATTGACCCAGAGATCCAGAATGTGAAGACTCAGGAACGGGAGCAGATCAAAACTCTCAACGACAAATTTGCCACCTTCATTGACAAGGTGAGTCATGAGAAGCTGGCTCCGTCTGATGCTCAGATGCCCTACTTCCAGGCCTGGCTGAAAGGCAAATGACAGAGACTCATTTCTTTCAGGAGCCTTCTGTGTAGTCACACTAGTCTGGGTTATTGACAGTACCCAGATGGGAAATATCACAGTCTGCAGTTAGCAGTTATTTGTGCCCTTGTTTTTATTTTTTCTGCTGAAACAAATAATATCTGTGGAAAATTCTGAAGTCATAGAGAAATGGATATAGACAAGTAATGGACTGACTAGCTCGGGCCATGTGACGGCAGGTTTTAAAAGGCATCGGTAAGACATCTTGTGAGATAGCTTTTCCTGCCTTCGAAGTTATTCCTCTATTAAATTCTGGGAAGTTGACCTGAAATGTCTGTTTGGGGATGAGTGAGATTTCTGCCTTCAAGAGCAGCATTCTCGGTTTTGTGACCCATTAAGTCTTTATTGGTGTCACTCCACAGAGTTCCAGGGTTCTCTCCTATTCAAGGTAGATGAGCCTGTCTAAGGAATTTACAAGCCTCTTAAAAATCCCAGGAGCCCTGCCCTCCAGTGCTTTCACACTCAGCACCTTCAGGAGCGGTGCCAGTGGATGCCTGCTTTTGGTTTCCACCAGAATTTATGAGACCTTTGCTGGGAATTCAACTAGGGTGGGGGAAGAAAAGAGCCTGGAGTCTTGGGAACAGCTAGAAACAAAATAGTGGGATGGGCAGTGAGATGGGAGAAGTGCTTTCTCTGCATGGAGACTGCCTGCCATAGCACTAGGAGCTCACAGAATGTTCCTACTGCGGAGGCCGGGAGCTCAGAAGCTCTGCCTGGTGTGATCGCCTCCAGCCCAGGAAGATGAAGCCGAGTAGATGTCTGTACGTGCAGAGCTGCACCAGAGTGGGCGCCGGCGAGGGTTGCCCTGCTGGTGGGACGGGACAACCAGAGCTCACATGTTCTCCTCTCGCTCATGCAGGTGCGGTTCCTGGAGCAGCAGAACCAGGTGCTGCAGACCAAATGGGAGCTGCTGCAGCAAATGGATGTTAGCACCCGTACCACCAGCCTGGACCCGATGTTTCAAGCCTACATTGCCCAAATGAAGAAATATGTGGATTCACTCACTGCAGAAAGAACATCACAAGATTCCGAGCTGAACAACATGCAGGATCTTGTTGAAGAGTTTAAGAAGAAGTAGGTGGCAGGGTAAACAGAGTGGAGGCAGAGATTGATCAGAGCCATCCAGTTACCTCCCAGGAGACATTCATCTCCCAACTGCATTTGTGGGGCTAAAGGGGAGCCACGTCTGTATCTTTGTCAGGAAGACATTTAGGGCTTTAGAGGCCACCTCTTCTGCAAGCTGGAGAGTTAATTGACAGAAAAGCATCTTCATTTGGGATACCATAGTTTCCATTTTAACTGTGAAAAGTGTTTACTAATCCCTGAGACTAGAGCATTTTGAGTGACCATGGTAGGAAAAGGAAAAGAAAAAAGTCAACTAGAATAATCTAATAGCCGTGTCCCTGGTCCCAACAGGTACGAGGATGAAATCAACAAGCGCACAGCTGCTGAGAATGATTTCGTGACACTCAAAAAGGTGAGCAAGAGTCAGGGTGGGAGGGGAATGCTTCAGAGCCTGTGGCATCCAAACAGACACAGCTGTGACCAGGAGAAAGGGGGGGGTGGCTGGGGGTCCTGGGCTGGGTCTCTTGGAGACAAGTGTCTCTGCAGGTCAAGCTTCTGGAGATGCTCTGCTAATGTGCTAGCTTATCTCCTAGCAATAACCTGCTTAAAGCCTATATTGGACCATGAAAGATACATACACACAGATCACTTTGTGATTCTAAAAAGTTGAGGAAGGCTTGGAATGTCCCTGAGGATCCTTGCATAAAGATGCTGCCAGTAGTGCTGGCAAAGGTGTGGGCTAGAAAGCGGAAGTATGGGATCTCAGCCCGGTTGCTGCAGAAGCTTTGGTGTGAATCAGGAGGGGTGGGATGGGAGAGTTGACGATGTTCAAACCCAGAACACTCATGGTCTCAGGGTGTGGGCAATGGGCATGGAGCCCCCAGCCCAGGTGCATTGTCCTGTAGGGGTGTGGCTCAGCTCTGAGATGTTGGGGAGCAGCTAGCAGGGGTGAGGAGGGGCTAGCCCTGGAAGAGAGTGGCAGAGAGGGCAGGGCCACACATGGAATGCTGCAAGGTGCTGGGCTGGGAGCACAAGTCTCACCCTGACCTTTCCCTAAGGACGTGGACAATGCTTACATGACGAAGGTAGAGCTGCAATCCAAGGTGGACGTCATGACCCAGGAGCTTGAGTTCCTGAAGGTCCTCTATGATGCGGTAAGTAGGTTAGACCTTTGCTCCCCACCCTCCCCACCAAAGAACAGTCCCTCCTAGTTGGCTTCTTTTGGGGCACTTATCAGAACTGCATGCATGTTGCTAACTGGTAGGCTCAGACACCCAGACTCCTCTCCCATAATTCTCAGGGCAACCTTGGCAGAGGCCTAGGAGTGGTGGTTTTGTTGCTGACGCCTATCTGGTACCTGCCTAGCTGGAATTTGTGTATTTCCACCCGGTGGAGATGCCACCTTCAGCTGCGGGCAGGGAAGCGTGGCCAATCTGCCATGTGTTTCAGGAGCTGTCCCAGCTGCATCAGAATGTCACCGACACCAATGTCATCCTGTCCATGGACAACAACCGCTCCCTGGACCTGGACAGCATCATCTCTGAGGTCCAGTCCCAGTATGAGGAGATCGCCCAGAGGAGCAAGACCGAGGCCGAGGCGCTGTACCACAGTAAGGCAAGTTCTAGGACAGCCGAGCGCCCCGCCCTCTCCTACAAGTTGGGTTGCACCCGAGCCAGGGAGTGTACAGTTAGAGTGTTGGTGTTTTTGTCCAATGGAAGTGGGGCATTATTCCCAAGGGTGTCCACAGTAACTCATGTGCCCTGAGTGGCAAGTGGCACTGAGTCCTTCTGGGTCTGTGAGGTGGTTTCCAGCCTCTCATGAATGTGCCACGATGTTCAGCTTGGACGACCCTCCCTGGGCCAGTGTAGGACTTACCTTGGCTCAAGTCTTGTTGTCCCCAAGCTGCCACTGTCCTTCTCTTCCCTTATAGTATGAGGAGCTCCAGGTCACTGCTGTGAAACATGGGGACAGCCTGAAAGAGGTCAAGATGGAGATCAGCGAGCTGAACCGCATGATCCAGAGGCTGCAAGGGGAGATCGCCCACGTGAAGAAGCAGGTGTGGCTCTGGGGGCTGGCCAGCCCTGCTGCTTGATGGGGCTCAGAGGGGCCTGAGAGGTTGTGTGTGTGTGTGAGTGAGAGAGAGAGAGAGCGCAGAAACTTGAGAAAGTCTAACCTAGCATATGTTGATACCAAATACCTCAAGTTTAACATAATTTGTTTTATAACGATTTTTAGAGTAGCCTAAGAGGTATTCTAATGTAGGGATTGGTGCAGGGAAAGAATTGTGTCCTTTTTTGACTGCTTACATGGGTGAAAGGGAACAGGGGCGAATAAAGCGAGAGGTGTAGTCTCTCACTTGTGCTGGAACAGGCCTTGCACACCAGCCAAGCGGGGACTGAGGGGCAGCAAGTGTTGCTGGGGGTTGCCTGGAGTGCGATGTCAGCTTTGGAAGTGGGGTAGAGAGTCAACTCGATGGCAGCAGAAGTTCTAGGAAGCTTTTTCAACTGTAAAATGGTTTAATGACTTGGACCCTGTGTTGTGAGGATCAAAGGTCATTATGAGTAAGGGTCCTTGGGCCCCAAGTCAAAGGTGATTTGGGGAGATGACGCCCCAGAGGCAACAACAACTCTTAGCACAGTTGTTTGTGACTTGCATTAAGTCCAGCGGGAGCCAGCCCTACCAGGGTCAGTGATCTTGGCTTTCTGTACCCTGAAGTCCTCTGCTCCCTCTCCCCGCTCGCCTGGTCGACTCCATTGTCTATACACACAGAAACCGTCTTTCCTTCTCTCCCAGTGCAAGAGTGTGCAAGATTCCATTGCGGACGCAGAGCAGAGGGGAGAGAACGCCCTTAAGGACGCCGGGGGCAAGCTCGCTGAGCTGGAGGCCGCGCTGCAGCAGGCCCGGGAGGAGCTGGCCAAGCTGCTGCGCGACTACCAGGAGCTCATGAACGTGAAGCTGGCCCTGGACATGGAGATTGCCACCTACCGCAAGCTGCTGGAGGGCGAGGAGTACAGGTGAGGGCACTGGGAGTGAACATTTGCAGTCATTATCTCTTCTTTTGCTCTCAGAACCTGAGAGGGGTTGGATGCCAGGCTGTGCAGAAACGCAGGCACCGTCCCGCCTCCATCCTCGGGCAGCGTGGAAGCGGAGGGCTCCGTGGGGTCCTGGCGCTGCCTTTAGAGGCCGGCCTGCCCGCTGGGGGGAGGCTGTGGAACGGCATGTACGCAGGTCCAGGTGCTCTGCCTCAAGTTATTCTCTCTCTCCCTGTAGGATGTCTGGAGACCTCTGCAACAATGTGACCATGTGTAAGTGCTGGGGTGTGTCCTGTGCTGGAGCGGTGTGTTGGGTGGAGGCCGCTGAGGCTGTTAAGACTTCCTGGTAATGGCATCTCTCCTTGCAGCTGTGACGAGCAGCAGCATTTCTTCAGCTGTGACATCCAGGTCTGGTATTGGAAGCCATGGCTCTGGAGGTAGAGGATCCGGTTCTGGAGGAGGAGGATTCAGCTCTGGAAGCTCTGGAGGCAGAGGGTCTGGCTCCAGAGGAGGTGGTGGAGGAAGCTATGGCTCTGGTGGTAGCTCCAGAGGAGGCTCTAGCTCTGGAGGAGGATATGGTTCTGGAGGAGGCTCTGGTTCTGGAGGAAAATATGGCTCTGGAGGAGGCTCCAGAGGAGGTTCCAGCTCTGGAGGAGGGTCCTGTTCTGGAGGTGGATCCAGAGGAGGCTCTGGGTCTGGTGGGGGTTATAGCTCTGGAGGTGGTTCCGGGGGAGGCTCTAGAGGATGCTCTGGAGGGGGAGGTTCTAGCTCTGAAAGGGGTGGATCTGGTGAAGCTTGTGGTTCCAATGTGACCTTCTCCTTTAGATAAAGATGGCATCTTGCCCTTGTCTTTCCTGTTTCAGAATATAGAAGCCTGTCTCTGTACCTCTAATTGACAGCAAGTCAAACTTTGTCATCCACATTTATTGGTATTTGGGGGAAAGGAATAGCCACACATGGTTTCGAAATATCTTCTTTCTAAACCAATTAGTCAGAGCCAGTGACACCCTCTTTCCCCTGGGGAAGAATCTGCATTGTCTAGCTTTGTGCTTCCAGCCCAACTCCCATTCCCTACCCCTCCTTGCATCACCCATTTGGTGGTCCTTTCCCAGCAGGTATTTTGTTGAGGACCCCATCTTAAAACCTGTGCCTCTCCTCTCCCCAGAAAAACCGTGTTTTGATGTATATAGTCTATCTTGCTGGCTCTGTATCTTGACTGCTGTGCTTTTGGTGTCTGTACAATAAACTTCATTTGCAATTCATAACATGTCATGCGTGTTCAATGTCAAGCCTTGGCAGAAGTGGGTGACCAGGAGCTATTACTCACTGCTGTCTAACTTAAGATACCAGAAAATGCAGAGATTTAGGAATGACAAGAGAGGCTTCCTGAAGGAAGGATGTGCCACGTCAAGGCTATGGGCTTGGGGAATCCAGAATGCTTCTTCTGGAAGTCTCTAAAAACAGGGATGTGGAGGAGCTGATCTTGAGTCGGGGGAGGGGTGTTGTTCTCAGAAGTGGTTTGCCAGACCTGGGGACTGTGGTGTTGCCAGGGGCTAGCAAGGAGGGCTTGGGGAAAACTTTCTTTTCTAGAAGAATCCCACAATTCTTACAAAACATTTTCCCACAGCTTCTACCCACTCCTTGCTGTTTTGATAAGAGCTCTGGTCTGAGGACCCTCCACAGAGCAAACTAGCAGACTCCCCCGAGCTCCATCCGGGCTATCTATAGCCCTGAGCGTCCAAGGCAGAATTCCTCAGTCCACCTTGGTCACGGACTCTCCATGTCCCCCGTTGTCCTATGTCCTCATGGGAGCTCTCCACAAGGCCGGAGGAGACTATCTGCATGTCTCTGGAGGACTGCAAAGAGAACTCCAGAATAAAAAGGGGCTATTTCACAGAACATGCGCCCTAGCAGGGAAGTTCTCCAACACATTCAGCAGAGAGTGGGCCTTCTCTTCTCCCCTCTCTAGCAGCCCCCTGGGAATCCCTGCCCTGGACATCCCAACCAGGACAGCCTTCTCCTGTGGTGTGAAGATGTTTTCAGTCCCTTCCACAAAGGGCCCTTTCTACAAAAAGCCTGACTGAGCTTTCCCAGGACCTCAGGAATGATTGGGCAGCAGGAATGGGCTCTTGGGGTTGGTAGTAGACTGATCGGAGTTTCCCAATTGGGAGTGGGCCACTTAGGCTGGGTCAGATCAAAGCTTCACGTGTGTGGTACTCAGTCACAGCAGATGTGTCTTAAAATAACTCAGACAAAATAGCTGGAGGATTAACTTGTAGGGCGCAGGCTACTCATCCTACTCTAGCTCCCAAACTTTGTCATATGAGGCCTTAGCTGCGTCTCTGAGCCTCTTCCTGTTCTTAGAGTTTGCAGGGGAGTCTTTCATGGAGAACAGGTGATCTCACCTGTCCCTAGACATGTCAAGTAAAGGTCTGAGGGTGCTGGGCACAAGGAGCTCTGAAGGCTGTGGGCAGCAAGGTGACGATATGTGAGACTGACACTGAGGGCCATCTGCCCTTCAGAAATGACCCTGAGAGCTGCCCCGGCCTGGTCCCAGGAGAGAGGGCTGCAGCATGAGGGCGCAGGCTAGAGGGAGAGATGTAAGGGGCCTGGCTCTTCCTAGGTGTATAGATCATGACCTTAACATGACCTTAAATTGCCATTAGTGTCCTAGACATTCGGTCTGGAAGGAAGCTTTAGCAGCTGGTGAACTGGCTGCTGGCTGAACTAGGCAAGGAGTAAAGGTAAGGAATAAAGTCCAGGGTGGATGCAGAAACCAGGCTTCTGGCCTCCAGGTCCTACACTATTGAAAGGAGTCAGGAGTGGGGAGCTATTCTGATAACCTCACCTGTGAGTGAGGAGAGGGGGGTAAGGTTGGGCTTTTACTCTCTTTACTGCTGAGACAGATGAGGTGGCGTCTCCTTCTGTGGTCCACAGCTCCCACTCTTGTCCAGCTGAGTCGTAGCCCTTCTTTTCAGATTTACTCAGACACATATTACTTTCACATTGCAAAATTAACCTCACAAATTAACTCAGAAGGATCCAGCCTGAATGAAATTGGCTCTACGCAGGTAATGGAGCGAGATCCCAGCTTGGAGAGATTCTCCTTTTTTTCTTAAAAGTCTCAGGAGCCAAGTCCAGAATCTGGGTCCCACCCTTCCTCCCAGGGCTTCTGCCAGTTTGGTAATTTACTTGTCAGGTCCTGGGCCTCAAAAGGGAGGTGGGAACAGGCAGAAGTGTTTTATGAGCTCCATTTCCATCGGGAACTGGGCTAAATATTTATATTCTGATGATGGGGTATCCAGGGTATTTGGGAACCCTCCCACTTGTGGTTCATTCTATTTCTCTGCCTGTGAGTATAAATTCCCTTCACCAAACTCTTTCTTTCTTGTCAACTCAAATGAGAGTTTTTGGACAGCTCGCTCCTCCAGGAAGCCCTCCAGGAAGCCCACTTGGATGGAACACTCATTCTTCTAGGTGCTGTAAAGTGGGGAAGGCCTGTGCCAGGAGCAGGAGACACAGGAGATGATCTGCATCAGGGAGGGAATCTGTGTTTGGGGCCAGGCCCTTCTCCTCCTAGGCTCAATTCCTGCACTGGTTGGAGGAGATGGAGCGAGATTATCTCTACACGTCTGGTGAAAAAAGTCCTGTGTGTGCTGCTGGACTGGCCAGTGCTCATTCACTAAATCTTTAGGCCAAGGGAGGCCTTGGGACACAGAGTCAGGAAAGAGGCCTAGAGGCATTACTTGCACAGGGGTGTGAACCCTGAAGTCTGTGTTGCTTTCATCCTATTTCATCCTAGTTCAGTGTAGTTACTAATATAACTGATATAATGAAGAGCTTCCTGGGAGCAGAGGCAGAACATTAACACACTTGGAACCTCATACAAAATGTGCATTCCTGGTTACAAGTCCCCTTCAACCTGTAAGTTTCCACTACAGAGGACTGGCAATGCTAAAAAACAAACTTCTAGGTAATTCTGTTGGCACATACAAGGACCATACTTTGAGAAACACTAAGGGAGGCTGAAAGAGCAGACTCTATTGTGGGTTCAGTTCTTAACACCTTAAAGTTTAGTAGACACTCAATAAAAAATTGATGATCGCAGGAATGGATATATGACTTTTGGCAAGTTATTTAACAACTCTGAGCTTTGATTTACTTATATGTAAAGAAGTAGGGTTGATATGTTATATAACCTGTGGAATGGTTGTAATGTCATATAGAACACTAAATGTTTATTATATAGAACCTGTATAGGTTCTATATAGAACCTATTATATAGGCACAGGTTCTATGCAGTACGCTAGGCCACATTGTTATTATTATGATTATTCTTACTATTACTAGAGTTACAGACAGTACTGTGGGAATGGGGAAGCCTTCATAGCTGAGAGGATTTTACGTTCAGGCACTGGAGGATATGTGGAATTAATTAAGAAAAAATTATAATAATTCTATATAGACTTTTCCAAAAGATAGAAGTAGGAAGGACACCTTTAAACTTGTTTTATGAGGTCAGTACTACTCAGATGCCAAAATCAGACCAAAAAAGAAGTTGTAAGAAAACAAACTAAAGACCAAATCCCTCATGAGTATAGATTCAAAAATTCTCAAGAAAATAGAAACAAACTGAATCTAGAAATTAAATAAAGGACAATGCATCATGACGAGGTGAGATCTATGTCAGAAATGAAAGACTGATTCAACACTTTGGCATATTATAGAAGAAAAAAATGTGTGGCAATTTCAAAAGACACAGTTGTTTTTGGACAGAATCCAGCATCCATTCTTGATTAAAAAATATTTGACGAATTTTAAGGGAACCTCCTTAGCCTGATAAAGGACATCCACAATGACTACAGCCGTCATATTTACTGGTGAAAGTTTAATGCTTTCCCATAACATTGGGACTAGGCAAGGATATCTTCTTTTACTTGGCATCATACTAGAATTCTCAAGCAGTGCAATAATGCAAGAGAAAGAAATAAAAACATTCAGATTGGAAGGAGAAAGTAAAACTTCACTTATTCATATTTGATGTGATTGTCTATGTAGAAGTTCCTAAAGAATCTATGCAAAAGTTACTAGAACTGATACTCAAATTTAGCAAGATTAATGAAAAGTAATAATTGGAAATTGAAATCTTTAAGGCAGAACCATTTATAGGAGCATCAAAAGAGCATAACATATACAGATATATAGATAATAGAATTTGTGCATTATCTGTCTGCCCAAAACTAAAAAACACCAACAAAAGAAATAAGACTTAACTAGATGAAATACACACCATGTTCATGGATTAGAAAACACATATTGTTAAACATCAATATGGAGACTGCCCACACCATGGTAGAACAGAGGTTTTGGGGTCACTCTTTTTCCTAAATACAAGTAAAAGGAAATAAAACTAGAATAAAATTAGCTCAAAGGAAGATGTGAAGATTCATAGACAGAGATGTACGATTTTCCTAAAGGCTTTACTCAGAGCTCGGTGACTTGCTGTGGGGAAGATGAGTGAAGAGGCGAAGGAGTTTGTGGCCAGGGTTGCAGAACAGACTGGGGATCAGGCATTGGTTTTACCCCATTTGGGCAAATGACCAGAGGGGTTGTTCAGAAAGGGAGTGGTGCAGGTGACATGCCATGACATGGGGCAGAGGCTGGGAGTTTGTGACGGCAGGTTGCATTGTGGGGAGATTGGTGAGCACTGGCAGGGACAAGGGAAGCTCCCTCTCCTCCCACTGGAAAGATCAAAAATGGGAAAATTGGTGTCGGTGCAGTGTGCCCGGAGCTGATTCGGGCTCGGTCACAGAGAAACCGGGCAGTGGCAGAGTGGGTGTGAGAGTCCACTTCCCACTCTCACTGCATAAAGCTCTAAGTGAGGGATCCACGATGCCTGGCAGTCTAGGCCCCATGCCTGAAGCTGAGGTGTCAGCCATTACTGGAGAAAGTGGGAACACACAGCCCATTCTGGTGCCTCCCGCAAGGTAGCACAAGAAGGCCTATGTCTGGTGGTTCGCACTTTGCATGTTTGGCCAGGGGCACGTTGCCAAGTGACGCCGGCCAGGTGAAACACGCCCCACGCCGCAGAGAGCAGCAGGAGGCAGGGCAGGGTTCTAGGAGCGCTGAAGCATTGAACAGAGCTCGCATTGGGAAGAGGAAGGGGGGCAGGCGGGCTCTACCCTCCCTCCTCACCAGCACTGAGACCAAGTCTCTGAGCTGCAGCTTTGCCTTCACCTTCCACCTGACGCCAATGAAAACAGAAACCAATAAGCAAAAATAAACCCACAGTACCCAGCCACCCCCTCCCGAAGCAGCTAAGGCAACACACACGCCTAGGAAGTCAGGAATCTGAACACAGAAAAGAAAAGCAGGAGGAGAAGAATAAGTCAAGAGATATAGATAAAGGACACAGAAATAGAGGACCTAACTGACAAAGAATTCAGAATAACAACTTTTAAAATGCTAACTGAGGCACTGGAAGGGTAATAAAAAACTGAAAGGCATGTAAAAGATTTGAGAGAGGGGCTCAGAAACAAATTTTTTTAAAGATTTATTTATTGATGCATACAAGAACTGGGGTGTAGGCCAGAGGTGTGGGGGTGGTGTGATGATTCACCAGAGACAGAGGGGGGAGCAGAACAGGCAGATCTACTGAAGTACACTGCTGAGGGGAGCAGCAGGCGAGCCAGGAGAGGTCTGCTGTGCCATGTGGAGAGCTCCCTGGCTGGGGATTGAACTCGTGTTGCAGCGGCTCTGGATAACTTCATAGTGCTGAGACTTAACCCGTTGCACCACCAGGGAGGTCCAGAAACAAAAATATTCTTTTCACTAATGAGATTAAAGTTACTAAAAGAACGCAAAAAGAGATAGTGAATGAGATACTGAACTGTAACATGAGTGACACAGGCTGCTGGCCCCTGCCGAAGGACGAGGCACTGCAGGCTGGAGGCTGCTGTGACCAGACCAGCCAGGGGCCTGGACACCTGGAGACAGAGGAGGGAGCCGGGGAGGCCAGGGGACCCAGGGACATGGTGCGTGAGCCTGCGGGAACCTGCTGACAGGCCCTTCACCTTCCCTTCTACTCCCAGTCCTGGGGCCCTCCAATCCCCCACCACGGGGCTGCACCCAGTCAGGAAGGTGCACACACACACACACACACACACACACACACACACATACACACACTCACTCACTCAAAGAGAAGAGCAGATTAAAGCTTTGAGATATCACCTCCCACCTGTGAGAATGGCTCATATCAAAAAGATTCCCAGTACGTGCTAGAGAGGGAAAAAAGAAGCCTCACCCTGTTTGTAGAATGTGAACTGGTGAAACTATTATGGAAAGCTATCTGGATTTACCTTACAAAGTTAAAAATGAAATACTGCACTACCAGACAATCCTGCTCTTGGGCATCTAACCACAGAATATGAAACCTTGAAAAAAACAAAACAAAACTCCATATGTTCTACAGTATCCAGAGCAGCATTATTTACAGAAGCTAGGGCTTGGAAGCAGCCTAAATATCCTTCCATGGATGAATAGATCAAAAAGATGTGGTACGTACACACCATGGAATATTACATAGCTACAACAAAGGACAAAATGCAGCTATTTTCAATAAAACAGAGGGAAATTGAAAAAATTATATATAGCAAAACAAGTCAAAATGATAAAAACTCAAAAATCGAACATTCATATAACAGACAGTTTGACAATGTAAAACACTTTTAAAAACAACTGGACATCCTGAGGGCTGAGATTAAGAGGAACAGGCAGGGGAAGGGACAAGGGGACATAAGCTATGGTGGTGGTTGGTGGTGGTGCAGAAAAGGGTATATTTCAGGTGCAAAAGTAACATCTGCAAACGCCTTACGGTAGCCAAATCAACCCATAGGGAAAAAAAATGAAAGAAGTAGTTGGTGCCTTTTTTTCTGTTTGGGGTTGCCTGTGGCCAATTTCAAAGTCTGACTGGGAAGGTCAGACCAAGGGTGTATTCCTACCTAGGATTTGTCGAGGCTACCCTTGACAGTTACCCACCCATCCATCCATCCATCCATCCATCTATCCATCCACGCCCACACATACATATACTCCTCTACACATTGGTTTGGGCCACAAAGACCAGACTGGGCAGGACACAAAGGTCCTGGTTGAATGAGGCTTAGGGGTGTGGGGTGAGGAGGCCTGGATCTGACCCTCCCCTTCTCCAGAGATGAGCATTAAAATGTAAGAGTGTAACAGGGCAACCCAAGAGAAGCAAATACCTCTTAGGGCTGCAATCCAGGTAGTGTCCAGTTTGAAATAAATGTCCTATGTGACCTATTGGACTAGGGGCATATGAGTGGAATCCTGGACCCCTACTGTCTATGCGAAGATTTTGTATCTTGTTTCCTTTCAAAGAGTTGCCTACTTCTATCTCTATCCATTTCCCACCTTCTCCTTCTCCTTCTCCTTCCAATAAACTTCATGGGAAATTGAAGTGTATGTGTGCATTATCTAGATGGGTTCTGAGTTCTTCACCCTCAATCACTGTCCCAGAACACACACACACACCACACACAGCACACAGCACACATGTTCACTCTGCTCTCCTCCCCTGCCCAGTCCTTGTATTGATGGCCGGATGGAAGTCCTATTGGAAGGGCATGTGACTCTATTTAGTTTTGGAAGGTGGACAGAAGTAACCTTTACTTCCCCTCTTTATTGGGAAAGCCCAGCTTACAATTTAAAGATAATTAACTTCACGTCCTGGAGCCTTGCTTGGCTCAGCAGCCAAACTGCTGTCATTATTTTCTAATTAAGGGGTAATAATTTTGCTATCATTATTGTTATAGGGATTGTTATCAGATAAATGGCCAGGGGGTGTGGAGTGGTAAACAGTAGCTTGGGGGCTCAGGTCACAGGGCAGCTCTGACTTTATCTCCTGCTCCTGCCAGAAAGCAGTTCCCACCCAGCACCCCATGGAGTCTAGCAGTTTTGGGTTGGGAGGAGGATCTTACATTTCCAGGCTGGGAGTTCTATTCTGAACACAAAAAGGAGCAAGACGGCTAAGGGGAGGGTGGCATAGCTCCTGTTTGAGCGATCCCCAGGCTCCTGGAGAGGCAGCATTCATCCTTCCAACTATTACTAATTGAGCACCTACTATGTGCTAGACTCTGTCCTTGACACTAGTACAAAAAAAAAAGGTGACCCAGACCTTTGATTACTAGGAAGTGCATCCTAGGAGCAAAGAGCCAGGAAAATGGTGGACTTCCTGGATGAAGGGCCCTGAGAGCAGAAAACCAGGAAGACGAGGAGTTAGCTGGGGGCAAGGACTATTCTAGCAAAAGTGCTTTCTTTCCCTTCACCCAGAGCCAAGCACATAGCAGATCAAAAAATATGGGTTGCAATGAAAAGGAGCTTAATAAGAACTTAACTGGTGGGGTTTAGAGAGAGAAGTGGGTGGGGCCAGAGCTTAAGACAAGAGTCTTTCTGGGTGGATGGACCAACTTGTTCTGTTCTGTTTCCCTGGGACATTTTGAGTTTTAAAATGGAAAGCGTCCGATCCTGAGAACCCACAGAATCTCAGGCAAACTGGGAAGGCTGGTCTGCTGCTGCTGCATTACCTAACAAGCTTTCCACTGCGGACTTAAACAGTGCGGTGGCGCAGCACAGTGCTCATCCCGCAGGCGTTGCCCGGGAGAGCCTTACTCCCCGTCTTCTACAGAGAGAGAAATTGGAGATGAGTATGTGGCCACATCAAAAATTACATTTCCATGTCTTTGCAAATAATTGGGACCATGAAACCAGGTTCTGGACCAAGCTATGTGAATCATGTAATGTTCCTGACTTGTGCTCTCAAAAGGCAGAGCCCCAAGAGTGGGTTCAGGCTCTGAACCCATATTAACAAGGAGTTCCACCAACTCAGACCCTGCCCTAGATCTTTCGAGTAAAGGTGAGGGAAATGGATTATTTAAAAAAGATTCCAGGTAGTAGTGGTTAAGGGCAAGGGCTTTGCAGGGGCCAGCCTGGCTTCTGTGCCCGACACCTGGCTGTGTGACTTTCCAAGTGACTTAACCTTTCTGTGCTTAGTTACCTAATCTGGAATTTGTTAATCATACCTATTTGATAGGGTTATTTTGAAGATTAAGTGCATAACAAATGTCGCAAGACTAAAATACAATCTCCCAATCTAGATGCTGACATTGATAGTTAAGATAAAGAACATTTCCGGGCCTCCCCAGTGGTGCAGCGGTTGAGCGCTGCGCTGTGGAGCTGTAGGCAGCGTCAATGCGAGTTCCACGCCCGGCTGGGGATAATCCCACATGGTGCCGCAGACCTCTCCTGCCTCGCCCGCTGCTCTCCTCAGTGTATTTCTGATCTGCCTGTTCTGCTCCCCACTCTGTCTCTGGTGAACCCTCTCGCCGCCCCACGCCTCTGGCCTGTACCCCAGCTTGTATGTATAAATTAAAAAAAAATTAAAAAAAAAAAGATAACATTTCCATTACTGCAGGATCCCTGCTGTGGTCTTTGCATAGGCCCACCCACTTCCCTCCTGGAGCGCCTCCTCCTCCTCCCCACTTATACATCTCAGGAATGTCATCTAAACACAATTGTACAACACGGAATCTTTGCGATTCTACATTCAGCATAAATCATGCAGGTGGCGGCATCTATCAATACCTGTTCTTGTGCATTGCTGAGTTCTCCACGGTATGGATTTACCACATTTTGTGACCAATTAAAGGGCATCTGGATTGTTTGCATTTTATAGCTATTATGAATAAAGCTGCTATAAACAGATTTCTGTGTGAACATCAGGTTTCATAAATGCCAGACTGGGATATACAGTATTGCATATTTAGTTTTTAAAAAATTGCCAAGCTGTTTTTCAGAGAGGCTGGACCATTCTACATCCCCATTAGCAATTTTTGAGCAATCCATTTTCTCTGAATCCTTGCAGTCTTTGGTGTTATCACTAAGTTTTATTTTAGTCTTCTGATGTATTTACAGTGATAACTCATCGTGGTTTAAATTTATATTTTGTTAATGGCTAACAGATTTGTATTAATAATGTGAAAATCTTTTCTTGTGCTTAGTTGCCATCTGTATGTCCCATTCAAAAAAAGTGTATGATTTTTTCTCATTTTCTAATGGAGATTGCTTATTCCTTTATTGTTGAATTTTGAGAGTTCGTTACATATTCTAGATACTAGTCGTTTGTTGGAGATATGGTTTGCAGATAATTTCTCTCAGTCAGTAGCTTGTCTTCTTATCATCTTAATAGAATTTTAAATTTTTTTATGGAAAGTTTTTTGAGAGCTAATTTTTTTTATTTTGATGAAATCCAATTTATTGATTTTTTCCTTTTATGAGTCATACTTCTAATATTAACTCAAAGAGTTCCTTATCTTACCCTAGATCCTAAAGGCCAAAAAGGCTTTTAGTTTATATTTTATGCTTAAGTATGTGATCCACCTTATGTTAATTATTGTATAAAGTATACAACTTAGGCTGACGGGTTTTTGTTGGTGTTTTGGCCTGTGGGTGTGAATTGCTCCACCACATTTGTTGAAAGCTATCTTCCTCCCTTGAGCCCTATGTCAAAAATTAATTGGAGTCCAGTTATCTGATTTTTCTTTTATTGTCTAAGTTATTGATATCTGTTATAGGTTGAATTATGTCCTCCAAAAAAGATACATTGAATCTCCAAACCAATACTGTTATCACACGAACAAGGGTGTACCCAGGGATCCCCAAACTTTCATAGTCTAATGGGATCTGGTCATCTGCGTGTACAAAGTCAATGACAAAGTCAACTCTTAGTGTGAAAGAACTTTAGTAGAATTGGTGTGCACAGACAGAGAAGAGAAGAAAGGGTATTCCTAACAGTTTCCCAGGATAATTCTCCAAATTCCCCCAGCCCTGTGGGTAAATGCCCAGCCAAACAGGGTGGGCTGGAAGGAGGGCTACTGAGGCAAGAAGGCTTGCCATAAGTCTAAGGCACCTTCTGGCAGGGAACCACAGGAAGGGGATAAGGCAGGTCTTAGAGAGCTGGGACAAAATGAGAGAGTCAGAATCCAAATTTACCAAGTAATACACCATGAAGTCAAGGCAATGGCTATCATTGTTTCTGCCAAGGGCCAGGGGAGCACCCTCCCCACACACACCTGTCTCTTCCAAGTGTCTACCTGTCTCTTTCAACATGTCTCCTTCCATGTTTTCTTCTCAGCAATACCAGAGTGCAAACTGGCTAAAGAAGCAAGAGACCCCCTTTTTCTCTGGAGCCCACTTGCCTTCTGTTACACAGCCACCTGGCTGCTCAGCTCTGCCCCTTGTTCCAAGGAGCTAATAGTAAGTGGGGGCAGGGAAATGGCACCTCTGCTCA
Organism: Scalopus aquaticus; assembly: GCA_004024925.1. NCBI lineage: Eukaryota > Metazoa > Chordata > Mammalia > Eulipotyphla > Talpidae > Scalopus > Scalopus aquaticus. The sequence goes on from PVIJ01000851.1 coordinate 131,288, forward strand.
ACAGAGGTGTATTGTAACTACCTCTGAATGTGATCTTATTTGGAAATAATTTTTAGAAAATGCTTCCCTTAAGACTTCTGTCCCATGGATTTTTTAGAGGTATTACTTCTTTTCTTTTATGAAAATACTTTCATTATAAAAATAAAATTACAGTAAAAAGAGCTACAAAAAAATCTGCTTTTCTTTTAAATATTGGGGCATGGATCAGTTTGCTTTCCACCCTGTTGCAAGTGGTCCTGCCTGATGATGAATTGGTATCAGTCAAAAGGTTGCTGGGACTGGGGTTCTGCCATGGAGGTGGGGTTCAGCCCTGAGGGGGGAGGCCAGGTCTTCCCACTCCCTCCAGGTGCAAGGGGGCATCAGCCTGGATTTCCATAGTGACAAGCATGTGCTTTTGACAGGGAGGCGCTTATCTTCCCCAGGCCTGAGGGGTCGCCGTGGGAGTAGGAACTGCAGGGAAAGGCAGAAGAAACAGAGAAGTGGGAAGTCAGAATCCTAGAAATATACTCTTGTTAAGGCATTTGCATAAATTAATTCAGGAAGACCCACCTTCACGGAAGGCAGGGGCGAACACACACATGACACATCTAGGATTCTTGCCCTGCTTTTGCTGGAGTAGGTGGAGATGGAGTTGCAGTGTTTTCTGTGTGTTCGACTGAAGTAGAATTGTTGTCTCTGGAAGTTTTCTGTCTTACTAGACTGCCCCATTCCTGGAGCTTTGGCTAGAGAGATTAGATTGTTTGGGCTTTAAAATAATTCTCACTTTCAGGTTGCTACTCTCTTCTCCAAGTTCAAGTACATGAAAGAAATAAAAAATTCAGGAAACTCACTAGTACATTGCTCTTTGGCTCCTGAGGATCCTGGCCAGTGTGCCTTCTTTTCTCACCCTGTCAGAGTCTCCTTCTATTAGTGTGTGTGTGTGTGTGTGTGTGTGTGTGTGTGTGTGTGTGCACGTGTGTATTGTCTAGGTTTTTAGTTGCAGTAAATGGGAAGATTGGTGTTCATGCCACTTCTTCTGCCAGGACAGAACCAGAAGAAGAATGTCTAATCTATCTTCCTGGATGAGAAACACTAAACATTCTTTTATAAGCTGAATTTTATTGCCCCTGGGAGTGATGGGCAGTTGATTTCCTACCTCCTCTGCGCTGAATCCACCAGAATCCTAGAGGCCTGGGTGGGCTGATGTCGGTGCTGGCCCTCTCCAGAAGTGGGACTGACTTCGTGACAGCATAAAGATTAGGTGACGATAAGGCCGGCATTGCTTCCTGTGGTGAGAACAGTGGCAGGTTAGGGACCCACTTTAAAACTCCCCTGAGTTTTAAAGACAGGTGCAAAGGATTCTGTCCTTAGGGGGGATGATTTCAAGGAGATTCTAAGAGTCTCTTTGGCCCCTTCCTGCCTTCCTGAGAGCCTCTCGCCTTGTGGTTCTGTGCAGTGCGTAATGGGGCTAAGTGGGGGATGGGGTCCGGGTCTTGTCCTTAAGAACTTTCTGACTTCAGGAAGGTTGACACACACCTGGAGACACTGACTTCGAACAGAAAAGGAGTACAGTTTGGGGAGGCCAGACAGGAGTGGCAGGATCGAGACACGTGATCAGAGCGGGTTTCCCAGGGTGCCCTGTGGTTCACAGCGTCGGGTGGGGGGATGGGGCCGTGAGGTGGGGGCGGGAGGGGCAGGGTCGGCAGAGGGAAGGGGAATGTGAAGGCCACAGGGGTGGCTGTCAGCCCTTAGGGAAGTGACCTTAAAGCTGGTGACAGCAGCTCGCAGTCTCACCGAGACACGGGTGTGAATCACGCCTCGGTGCTGGTGCTGGTGTGATGAACAGAGTCAGGAGGGAGTGATTCTGGCTGAAAACCCCATTCTCATCACAGCACAGCTTTGTTTGTCTTCACTCATCATGCCTAATGAAGACATTTCAAAGGGATAAAATGTTTGGTTCTAGTGAAAAAAGATCGAAAAGACTGCCAAGTGCCATTGGTGGTAGTGAAGACAAGGCTGAAAAATGATTCTTCTTAACTTCAAAACAGCAGTTTTGATTTAAAAAAAAGGGGGGGGGTTAAGTTTGGCAACTGCTTTGTGTAACAGTATCAGAGGCATGATATTATTCTGTTTTAGCATCGAACACTGAATACAGCCGCAATCTTGGCACAGAACCAGAGAAGAAGGATTGGCAAACTTCGTTGAAGCACTACAGTTAGCAAAATGATTGCATTTTTATGGAGGAAATTATATACTCTGGATGTACTTGGGATTGGGGAATTGTGAAACTCTTGGGTCACATACTTTGATAATATCAAGGTTCTCCATGAGCTTCAAGGACCTCCCCTCTCCCCACTCCCCTAGAATTATGCCCTATTAATTTATGACCCCAGAGCCTAGTGCTGTACCTGGCACTGAGCCCTCAGCAGAGCTCTAATAAATGATTGGATGGATGAATGCAAGTGTGCTGAAAGGTAGGCTGGCGGGACAAACACCTAAGACCTGCAGAGCTCTGAATGTGGGGTTGGAAGGCCAGCCCAGGGAGCCCTCAAGGTGGTGGGCTGTGTATGGACCCAGAGGATTCACACAGAAGGGAGTCATGAACTGTTTGTTCTCTTCAGCTTTCCCATTGGTGAAATGTGGGTCATCATAGCTCCTCCTGGATGGACTAAGTGGATAGAGTGAGCATCTATGGCAAGGAGATCTTTTTTTTAAAGACTTATTTATTTATGCATACAAGCTGGGGTGTAGGCCAGAGGTGTGTGTGGCGGGTGGGGGTGAGAGGATTCACCAGAGACAGAGTGGGGAGAACAGGGGAGACTGAAGTACACTGCTGAGGGGAGCAGCAGGTGAGACAGGAGAGGTCTGCTGTGCCATGTGAGAAGCTCCCTGGCCGGGGATTGAACTGGCGCTGCAGGGGCTCTGGATAGCTTCATAGTGCTGCGACTTAACCCACCGGGCCACCAGGGAGGCCCAGCAAGGAGATCTTTGTATGCTGTGGAGGACTGCATCCGGGCTGCCCTCCTGAGGAACAGCGATACCATTCTTTCTTTTTTTAGTGCTCAAGAAACATTAGCTTTACATTTTTAAATTTTTATTCTTTTTTATGTTTTCTGAGGGAACATTGATTTATAGCACTATGTATGTTTTAGGGGTACAGGTTCAAACCTCTACAAATGTATATTGCCTTACCACACCCTGGTCTGTTGAGCTCCTTCCCCCTTTGTTTCCACTCCCCATCCTCTCCTTCGGTAACCTCAATTCTGGAGTCACGTTTCAAGGGTTTGTTTTTGTTTGTTCCTTTGGTTTCTTTATATAACACATATGAGTGAAATCACATGGTGGCAATAGCATTATTTCAAGGTCCAGGGTGGGAGCATGGGAGGGTAGCAGGAGGCTTGCCTGGCAGGGAGGGCCAAGCAGGGCCTGGCAGCCGGAGAGGTGGATCTGGATCTCTCCTGCAGGGTCTCCATGGCTCTGGCCCTCCATGAGAACTGTGTCCAGGAGCCCTGGGAAGCCAGGCCATGGAGTTGCTTGCTAACCACATGAAAGCTGCTCAGCCAGGGTCTTGAAGCAGCCCATCTGATGCTGGTACAGCAGGGAGATCTCTCACAGATGACACTGTCAATTAAAGGTCTCCCCTCTGCACCCCCGCAATCCAGCCACCCCCCTCAACCTCCCCGCCACTCCCTGGGGAAGGGCAATTGAGATTGTGACAAACCTCCCAGCCGAGATCTTTCTAGGGATAATTTGGCCAGGCTAATTATTAGATAAGACTCAAATTACATGAGCAAGGTTTGCAAGCCCAGCACTTTAGGAGTTTTCAAGTTATTTACTTGGTGTCTCTGATTTTGCTGGGAAAAAAATGACTTCTTGCTCCCAGGTAAACTAAACCCATAAATTAGGGCACTATCTCCCTCTGAGCCCTATAAAGGGGGAGCCTGAGACCGTAGACTGGTGAATTGCTCTCAGCTAAGGTTTAGCAGCTTATTCCAACTCTCTGGCATCCCCAGCATGAGCCGCCAATTCGCCTACAAGTCTGGAGCTGCTGCCAAGGGGGGCTTCAGCGGCTGCTCCGCTGTGATCTCAGGAAACAGCTCGTCATCCTACCGGGCAGGGGGCAAAGGGCTCAGCGGGGGCTTTGGCAGTCGGAGCCTCTACAGTCTGGGGGGTGCCCGGAGCATCTCCTTCAACGTGGCCGGTGGCAGTGGGCGGGCAGGAGTCTATGGGTTTGGCCGGGGCCGGGCCAGCGGCTTTGCGGGCAGCATGTTTGGCAGTGTGGCCCTGGGACCCTCGTGTCCAACTGTGTGCCCTCCAGGGGGCATCCACCAAGTCACCATCAACAAGAGCCTCCTGGCCCCCCTCAACGTGGAGCTGGACCCCGAGATCCAGAAGGTGCGCGCCCAGGAGCGGGAGCAGATCAAGGCTCTGAACAACAAGTTCGCCTCCTTCATCGACAAGGTGGGACTTTCTGGAGAAAGCCCGGGGGACTCCCTGTCCCAGGCAGAGGCAGGCAGGACACGTCCCTAGGATCCCTGGGATGGAGGTGCAGCCGAGGACAGAGCAGGGGGCAGCTGGACAGCGGTGCTGGGCCTTGGGGGTCAGAGCGGTGTCAGCAGTTAGAGAGCCCAGTCCGCAGAGGCTCCAGGAGCCAGGGACTGTGGCTTCAGAGTGGAGAAGCAGGAGAGCAGTGCTCAGGCGACTAGAAGCCAGCACAGCAGAGACCCTTGTGGGCCTGGGACATCCGGAGTGTCCCAAGGCCCGGTCCTCCTCTCGTGGGACCCAGACCAGCTCACACTCCAGTCCAAGGGCAGACTCATAAATCTAATATCCGGTGTGTAAGGCGAGACAGCTGGGAATGGTGGTGCTGAGAGCCAGGTCCTCAAAAGTGGCCCCTGGCCCAGCAGCTGCAGTGTCACCTGGGCACTTGCTGGAGACGCCCATTCTCTGCCGCCTCACGCCTACCGACTTGGGAGCCTGAGGCGGGGCCTGGCAGCTGTGTGAACAGGCCTCCAGGTGACACCGATGGCGCTCAAACTTGAGAACCTCCAGTCTGAGAACAAAGTAGTGGGAGGGTCTTGGGAGGTAGAGACTTTCAGAGCACGAGGGAGCAGGGGAAGCCCACCTGGGGTGTGGTGAGGTAGGTGGTAAAGCAGGAGTTTGCCAGAGGGAGGTGGGGAAAAGGCCAGCTGGGGAAGGAGCAGTCACATGCAGGATGAGAGGACTTGTCTGGAAAGCGGGGACCCTGGGCTTGCACAAATGTTGGGTGAATGGTGATGGGATTTGCTGGACATGTTGTGAAAAACACCAGAAGGAATTTGGACTTGTTCCTGTAGGTGACGTGGAACTATTGGGGGGTTTCAAGCGAGGGCTTGATAGGATGTTCGTAGACTGCCACTTGAGGACAATGCTGCTTGTTGCCCGAGGAAATGCTCTAAGAGTTTCCGCGATTATAGTAAAGCTCGAGACTCTATCCCCCTCAGCTGAGTGCCCGCTTCTGGCTGGACTGGGAGAGGCCATGTCTGAGGACATGCTGAGTAGTCAGAGCACGGGCCAGGCCACCACTTCCCAAGCAGAGGTGTGAGGCCACTATGGACTCCCCTTTGAGAGGCCCAGGGTGACCATTGCCCTTGACCCAGGTGTTTAGCCAAGTGGTGAGGAGGCAGATCTTGACCAGAGGGAGTCCCTGCTAGTCCCAAGTTCTGCTCCCAGGAGGAGAACCTGAGTTAGACAAAGAGCTCTGGGTGGGGAGGGGCCTGGGTGACTTTTTCAAGGGCTAAGCTAGTGGAGGGAACATAAAAGACGCAGCTACTGTCCAGAGAAGGGGACTGACAGCTCTTCCCATGGACTGAGTCTCTGTTGACGTGGGGCACAGGTGCGGTTCCTGGAGCAGCAGAACCAGGTGCTGGAGACCAAGTGGGAGCTGCTGCAGCAGCTGGACCTGAACAACTGCAAGAACAGCCTGGAGCCCGTCCTCGAGGGCTACATCAGCACCCTGCGCAAGCAGCTGGAGGCGCTGTCCGGGGACAGGGTGAGGCTGGACTCGGAGCTGCGCAACATGCGGGACGTGGTGGAGGACTACAAGAAGAGGTGAGCAGGCCCCTTGCAGCCAGGACTGGCCTTTCCCAGAAAGTGCTGGGGCATCTGCCTCTGGCCTCAAGGGCACTGAGCTCGTGGGAGTGACCATCTGAGCTCTGCCGCAAGATGAGGCTTCTCAGGCAGCTGGGGGACAGGGCAGTAGACAACCAGCCTCTGTGGCAGGGCTGTCCTGGCAGGCGGCCACTTGCTTGGCAGCCTCTCTCTCACTCCCCACTCAAGAGAGCCGAGCATGTGTAGACCGAAGCCTGCTGGCCCCTAGGCTTGCTCAGTGTGCCCCCAGCCAGGCAGGGAGTTGGCATTTCTCTTGTACTTCCTCTCGCATTTCCCGCTGGTCCTGGGCCATGCTTCCTCTTCCAGTCCAGGGGACAGTTCTGACTGTCTTGGGACTCAAGCTTGGGGATCAGGTGGTTATTGGGGGGCACCAGATAGCTGGGGTGATGCAAGGATTATGGCTGGAAGGGACAGCGACATGTTCCTGTGACTGGGCTCAGAATTGGAGGTGGCAAAACCTACTCAGCTTGGGCATCACTCACCTGGCCCGAGGTGCGGTTGCATCAAGCCCTGCCCACAACGCTGCCCAAGAGCCCGAGTCGTAGTTGGACAGAGTCGCAAAGACGTGGCATATGCCTGGTCAGAGATACAGAGCACAGCCTCTTGTCCCGGCCCGAGGAGAGCACAGGCACTGCTCACCGTGATGCTTTCGCTGCAGGTATGAGGAGGAGATAAACAAGCGCACAACAGCTGAGAATGAATTTGTGGTGCTTAAGAAGGTGAGGAGGGGGTGCATATCCTTCAGTCACCCAGGGAGTGGGGGTGGGGGAGGCGTCACTGAGAGGGGTCGCTGAGGGGTGAGCTCTCCACAGAGGGCCTGGAGCTGAAGCCCCAGAAGATGATGCAGGAATTTGTGTGGGGCCCTTGGTGTCTAGCGCATGTCACGTTGCCAGCCCTTGAGCTTGTGTAAATGGGCAGAAGCCCAGATGCTGCAGTCAGTCCTGGGTCATGCCTGTCCTGGCCTGGGGACAGGACGTGCTTGGAGAGGGGCTGTGGATTATCTTTGCAACTCTGGCCATCTCTGGCCAATTACCCAGGCTGCCCTTGGCACCAGCTGCTGAATGGCAGACCGTATAGGGACAGTGCTCTCTCTCGTACCCGCTCTTTGAGACACAGAGGCAGTACAGGTGTTCCATTTTGGGTGGGGCAGGAGTTCAGAGACTTGAGGTTCTACTCACGGGCTCCCAGTGAGTCCTGGGTGGAAATCAGGTTCCTGTCCCTGACTCCATTCCCTGGAGCATCTGGTCACAGAGTCAGGCACTGGGGCACTATTTCTTGGGAGAGCCCTGTTGGGCTTGAAGAAAAATGATATCAGGGGGTCTCTGGATTCCCTTAGGACGTGGACGCGGCTTATATGAGCAAGGTGGAGCTGCAGGCCAAGGTGGACGCCCTGGACCGAGAAATCAAGTTCTTCAAGTGCCTGTATGAGGGGGTAAGACTCTCCTGGTGCCACCCTCACGCTGTCTGCCAGAGGACAGACATGTGCGTGTGTGGTTATGTTACCCACTCATCAGTGACTTTCAGAGTCCAGGGGATCGCCAACATGTGGATGCTGGGAACTTTGTAGATAAAGGTGAGAGTGACACCTGTTCTGGTGCCCCTAAATGGTGTGTGCCATCAGTGCCAGCCTGGCCTCCAGTGGCCAGCTCCCTCGTCCTTCAGGAAGCATGGATTCTTCAGGGGTCCCCACTAACCTTCAGCCAAACCTAGTCTTACGGTTGCCTGTTTTCTTTCTGCTTCGGGTATTATCTCAGGTCTTGGGCAAGGAAGACCACCCCGGGGTGCCGGTGGGGAGTCCTCGTTCTCTTTGCACAGCTTCTCCGACCCTCTGGGATCAGAACTCAGCCTGCTGGTTGAGCACCCATGGGCTCCTGTGTCCTTAGTGCCTCTTGCGTGGCAGCTAGGGTGCTTCCCATCTGCCATCTCCACTCCCCGCTTATCTCAGTGGATGGCTCTATGGGCCGATGTTTTCTTAGGAAGCTTCAAACTCATTGAGCAGTTTTCAGATGTGGTGTTGAACTATCTGGTCTGGTCTGCTCCATTCTTAGATGCTCTGGGGAATAAACCTTGCCTCTTTGGGGAGGGTTGGGGGACTCTCTTGATGGGACAGGGCCATCATCCTGGCACCTTCCTCTGCTCACAAAAGGCATTTCACGTTTCCTTGTTGTCCATGTAGGAGATCAGCCAGCTACAGTCCCACATCAGTGACACGTCTGTCATCCTGTCCATGGACAACAACCGGAAACTGGACCTGGACAGCATCATCGCCGAGGTCCGGGCCCAGTACGAGGAGATCGCCCTAAAGAGCAAGGCCGAGGCAGAGTCCCTCTACCAGACCAAGGTGACTGCACCCTCCCCAGAGTCACATGCTTTGGGCCTCTGATCCAGCCCCATAACCCACCAGGGCCCGCGTGTTTGCTGGGAGCACGGCGTTGCCCAGATACTATAGGAAACCAAAGGAAGAAGACACAGTCTGCCCTTGGGATCCACTTAGCTCGAGGTAGCCACGGACGAGTACACACAAATGACTGTGACTCTGCAGAGTTGTGAACCGCGGAGGGATAGAGTTTAGGGAACCAGCACCAGGTGGGCCTGTTGGGACTGACTTCCTGGAGGCAGTTTTGAGCTGAGTCTGAGAGGGAAACATGGGTCATTAGCAACTCAGCTCCCTAGTTAATGACAATAAATTAGGGGGCCTCTTCAGTGTGATCTGACATCAGGTAACTCCTACCTTTTCATTCAAGTCCAACTCCAAGGATAAAGGAGGGTGTGAGTCCCTTAGATCTCGACTCCTTTAATGGGTGGTGGGTGGGGAAGTGATTCTTTAGATAATTTGGTCTCTCAGATCAAGATGGCAACTTCCTAATTGTTCCTTACTATTTATCGGGCTCCTTCTCAAGAGAAATTCACACGGTTGAGAACTTATCTTGTTCCTCTGCCTGCCTCCTCTGCCCTAGGGAAAGAAAGATTAGGCCTGCAGGGGAGGAGGAGAGGAGACTTCCAAGGCTGGGAGACAACACAGCCCAGGGCTATTTGAGGAGGTTCCAGCTCAGGTTCCCTGGGCCCAGCTCCTTCTGGAAGTCAGGGCCTAGAAGAGCATGTGGCCTAACCACTCTGGATGTCAATGGCTTGTACATAACCCTGGCTCCTTCCAGAAGAATTTAGGCAGGTCTGCATAGACATGGCCTTTAGATCATTGCTCTTGGGGGCATCTCCACCTGCATTTCTGCAGTTAAGGGACTCGTGGAACAGAATTTCATCAGCCACAGAATCATCTGGGGACTTATTATTATTCCTGTCTAAAGACATAATCGGGTTTTAGGGAGTTTAAGTAACTTGTCAAGGTGACTTAGTTAACAAGTGACAGAGTGGAATCTGAATCCAGGTGACTGACCTCCAGCTCCACAGTGCTTAGACAGAACATCAGGAGATGACTGGTTAAGAAGCACTTATGATAATGGTTTGGGGGTGGCGGATGCTCACTGTTTGTCTCAGAAGGAGATTGCTTGTGTTAGAGCTGGGGGAATTTGTGCCTCCATCCTGGTCAGTGTGTGGGAAGGCCTTCCTGCACACATGACCTTGCAGAGGAGCAGGAGAAGGCTGCCCTTCGTGCCCCGGGTTACTGTCCCCAGGTTATCTCCAAAGATCAAACACAGGAGCACAGAGAAAAGCCCCTTTGCCTTCCATGGGACTTGGCGTCTTTCAGTGGAATCCTGAATCGAGGGGCAAATATGAGTCAGACAAGGTGGAACACTCAGTGGTAGAAACAGGCCGGGCACAGCCACCAGAGGTATGACTGTGACATGTTTTTTGTGTTCCCCTTAAGCCAGATTCTGGAGTCGAAATGGAGCACTCCCTGTTGACCATTCAGTAGATGACATCAAAGGCAGGATAATCTCAAAGTAGTAGGTGAAAAACATTCATCAATAGTGGTGTTAGGGTGAGGCCACCATACATACAAACTGCACCTTCATATCCAGCAAGACTGTCTGATCCATGAAGGGAAGGCAGTCACAGAAATTGCACTAGCTCATCTGTTTCCTCTTTAGTTCACTCACTGATCCATCCATGCATTTACCAGACCACTTTCGAGCATTAGCCTGGTACTGAGCTAGGTCCTGGGAAATCAGAAATACAAGAAAGGGTCCCTGCCATCCAGTTATTCTGAATTTGATGGCGAACGAATAGATCAGAGCACAGTGTGTGAAGTGGGTTGGCATGTCAGGGGCTATAGGAATAGAAGTAAACCAAACAGGGCATCGGGGAAGGCTTCCTGGAGGAAGTGACTGCACTGACTGAATTTAAACTAGCTAGAATGGATAAGGAAATCCTTTTCAAGTGGAGGGAGAGGCTCATGCAGACTCAGAGACTTGAGAGCACATGAGACATTTAGGGAACATGGAGTGATTTGGTCAGGTGGACAGCCAGCTAGGTGAGGGGTAGGGGCAGTGAGAAAAGAAGTTGGAGAATCTGGTAGAAGTTAGATCTGCAGGCACCTTGATGCCATCCCTGGAGTTTGAATTTGACTTTAACTTTGAAGGGTTATTAAGGCATTGTGTATTAAAAGTGTGGAAAGCATGGCACTTTTTAGTCCTCTATCCCGTTCCAACCATCAGTGAAATCAACTGTGCTTAAGGCAAACAAATCCAATGAACTGATGATTGAATGGAAGGCTATTGATAGAGGTGAAGTTGGGGATCCCTACCCCCCTTTGCCACATAGGCTAGGTAAGGCACTGTCCACACAGCTGAACTCATGAGGCCCTGAGTTAAGGTCCCTGCGTCGGCGCCTCTCCCTCTAGTTCCAGGAGCTGCAGCTGGCGGCCGGCCGGCACGGCGATGACCTCAAACACACCAAGAACGAGATCTCAGAGCTGACCCGGCTCATCCAGAGGCTGCGCTCGGAGATCGAGAGTGTGAAGAAGCAGGTGAGGGGCCCTGGGCTTCCTGGCTCTCTCACACGGGAGGGGTGAACTGCCCGTCACACCCTGCCCCCCACACTCCTTTTCTTGGTCTTTCGACTCAGAACCCCCTTCTTCAAAGAGAGCCCTTGCTCTCATGTCACACTTAGCTCCCTCTTGAAGTCTGAAAAAATTGGAAGGGTCTTTTTAAAAAGTGAAGGGCTGAGAAGGGCCTCCCAGTCCCAGCTGACAGACTGTCACGGTGGGTGTGGCTGCGTCTCTGCTCTAGGCCATGAGGTGGGACAGAGGAGGGTCCATCACACGGTGGGTGAAGTGGGCTCGGGGTGCCTTGGAGCTCAAGGGGAAATGCTCCTTCCTGGCCCTCAGTGCTCCAACCTGGAGACGGCCATCGCCGACGCCGAGCAGCGGGGGGACTGCGCCCTGAAGGACGCCCGGGCCAAGCTGGACGAGCTGGAGGGCGCCCTGCACCTGAGCAAGGAGGAGCTGGGCCGGATGCTGCGGGAGCACCAGGAGCTCATGAGCACCAAGCTGGCCCTGGACATCGAGATCGCCACCTACCGCAAGCTGCTGGAGGGCGAGGAGTGCAGGTGGGGGGCACGAGGGGTCTTAGAATGTCAGAGATGGAAGAACTTCTGGAATCCTCCGACCCAGTTCCCAGAGGTTGGGGGAGGTTGCTGGAGGGGCTGGAGTGACTGTTCAGGTTGCTTACAAATACAGCCTTAAATAGCACCCTACCAGGTGAGGAGACAGTTCTTGCCGTTTTCAGGCCAGGAGAACGTCCCACTGTGGTGCTGTCATTTCTGTCACATTGCCCAGCACTTGCAACTATCTGTATTGATAAAGAGACTGTAGATCCCAGGTTTGGAGACTGTGGGCAAACAACATTATCTGTCTCCAAGATTTAAAATTGGTTTTGTTTTTGTATTTGTTTTTACTGCTGCCTGTTTATTCTTTTTGGGGTGTCAAGTAATAGTAGTTTTCTGTTTACCCTAATGATATAAAATATCCTTTTAAGAGAAATTCATAAGAGAAAGGCAGAATCAATGAAAAATGCTGAATATATGACAGTGTGAGTTGTACGTGATCACTCAACAATTGGAAGAATTGACATTGGAAAACCCTGTTCTAACCAGCACCATTTTATAAACGTGATCGTGCCTTTAATTCACTGCTGGCAATTTCTGATGCTAGTATTTCCACATGTGTATTTATTCAGGCTGTAGCCCTGTGAGAATGAAGAAGTGGACTAGAGAGAAGCCCTGCGGGAGGGAGGTGGTTTGCTGCTGGGGGCTCCCAGGCTGCAGGTTCACACCTCTCTGAAGTGGGGAGAGTGGATGGAGGAGGCAAAGAGACAGCTGAGGGGCACCAGGCAGCCGCTCACCGTCTGGCTGGCTGGAGGGCTTCTGGAGGCTGAGCTGTGGGCTGGTTTCAGGCTTCAGGGAGGGTCACTCAGTTCTGTGTGTGGAGATTCACCTGTGCGTCTCTTCATGCAGGATGTCTGGCGAATACACCAACTCTGTGAGCATTTGTGAGTATTTTACACCTTTGACGGGGAGATTTTTAGTCCATTCATGAACACAAAGGAAGTGGGTGCCCACCCCAGGGGCCCTGGGGAACAGCCTGGGCTCTGCCCTTAGAGCACCATTGCGGAGACCTGCCTCTTCTCCCTGGTGGGGTCAGGTCCTGTCACCTTCTGATGCCCCACGCGGGCCCCTTCCCCAGAGATCTCATCTGTGCTGGGGTGAACGCTCCCCCTCAGCCAGCTGGCGAGCTGAGAGCAGGAGAGATCCCCTCCTTGCGGGAGTGGAGACCCGCCGCAGGCAAGCTGTGCGTGACCAGCGTCAGTGCTGGCTCCGTAGCCTGCAACCCGGACTCTTAAGATAGCTGGGGAAAAAATCCCCCTCAATCCAGCAACCAGGAAATTCTTTGAAAAACCAAGAATGTATTCTAAAATTAAATGCAGCTGGCTTGTGGTTGGCTGATGTGATGTCTGGGCATCCTCTATTCTTTGGGGGAAACTCTTGCTACTCGTTTGTTCAAGGAATGAGGTGTCCAGGTTGAGGGTCCTGTGGAATTTGGTGTGTGTCTCTAAACCCAAGTCCGTGATTGATGTGACATGTTTGCTTAAGTGCAGCCATTTAAGCTAGTTGGGGCTGGGAGGCTGGAGGGGACCTAGGGCCTCCAGCGGTCTGGAACACACAATCTGACATTCCTCCCTCCATCTCTCACAGCGGTCATCAGCAGCTCGGCAGCCGGGACCTCGGGTGCAGGAGCCGGTTTCGGGTTCAGCGGTGCCGGCTATGGCTACCGGCCCAGCTCTGTTGGAGGGGGCTACAGCATGCTATCTGGGGGCTGTGTCACTGGCAGTGGGAACTGCAGTCCCCGAGGGGAGGCCAAAACTAGGCTGGGAAGTGCAAGTGAATTCAAGGATCCTGCAGGGAAGACCTCGGCTCTGAGTTCACCGACCAAGAAAACCACAAGATAAAGCGAAAGACCACCCATTCCCCAGCTGTCCTCCTCGCCCTGGCTTCCCTGGACTGTCTTTTCCAGGAAATCCCTGTCACATTTGTCATTGTCTTCTATTTGCTTTTCTTTGCCACTGACCTCTCCTCCGCTTTCCACTTCTCTGCCTTAGTCATTCTGAATCTAGAACCAGGATCCTACCCGTTCTCCTGCCCCTACACCAAGACCTCTTAGTGCAGCCTCCCCTTTCTGAGGCCGGGCCAAAGACAAAGACCTGACCCCTCCTCTGGCCTGGTGGCTCCTTGCTGAGGAAGGGCTTCTTGCAAGGGCGGTCCCATCTTCCTGCTGTCCCCGCCAGGCCCGGGGTAGGTGGCTATTGGCACATGGATATCGCTGATGGGCCCACGGGAACTGTCTCCTGTTGGAGCAACACCAGCTCAGGGCAGCTCCTGTCAGCAGCCGTGTCTTGCACGGCCCCTGCAGACCACATGGCGGGGAGTTCCCTGGAAGGCTGGTGCTGTCAACAAAGGGGTTTGGGCCTCAGCAGGTGGGTTCTTTTCTCCTTTTAGACTTCACTTTTCTGTTTTTTGCGTCTCACCAATAAACTTGTAAAACTTTTGCAGGACCAGGCTGCTTCTCTCTCTTAAGTGAATCCTTGTCTCCAGCCATGTCTTTTCCATGTGTGGACATCAGTTGCCCAGATCCTGGGGTTTCTGAGGTCCAGCCTGTTCATAGAACCTCAAAATAACTTTTGACCTGAAACAAAAAGGCCTTTGCATGGACTGCAGGACCGCACCAGCTGCACTAGGGTTTGGGTTACTCAGGATTCATACCTATTCCCACAGAGGTACCTTCTAAATCATGCTTTTCTAAATCATCCAGAGTGGGCGATCTTTAAGGACATTCAGATTACCAGTTGGGAGAGGGAGCCAATACTTGTCTTGTGGCAAGATTTAAAACTGGTCCAGAGGCAGCAGAAGGCCAATTCTGGAAAGCTCGGGGCTGGACCTATGACTCCCCTTTGTTCTCTGGGGAAAGGCAAAAGATAGAGTCTCTTTAAAGTGAGGCGTGACATTCATTCTTTTGAGGTCCTTGGAGTAGTTTCATTGATCAAGTGTGGCTGTCACAGGTGTGAGCTGTGGTCAGCACAAGAGGGTCACTGTCACATACACACACCGCTCAGTTTCCAAGACACTCTTCAGCGCTGAGATTTCTCTTTGGTACCAGGCCATGACAGTGCTGTCCAGAGGCAGCAGGACACGGGGGCAGGTGGGCAGCTGGCACTTGCAGGCTGGGCCCACACGTGCCTCTGAACAGGGTTGCTGTGGGCCTAGAGGGTCAATAGCCTTGAATCGGAGCCAGACTCTGCTACTAACGTGATTAAGAGCAAAGCTCTCAACCTCCTCGATCCCCATTTCTTTAGCTACAAAACAGGCAGAATAATACCTGCAGATTGTTGCTGCACTAAAGTGAGACAACATGAGGCTCTCTTGTGCAATTCCTGCTGTGAAGTTCATACTTAATAAATATTAGTAGAAACAGAATCTTGTCCTCAGTCTCTTTGGTTCAAAAATTAACTTCTCGAGCACATTGAAAGGTTTAGTTGCTGGTAGAGATATTTATAAAATCCAAACATTAAGGAGACATAAATTAGATGCCAGTTATTAGTGCCCAAAAGAGAACTGGTTGACAGGGCCACCCCGGTGGCGCAGCGGTTAAGGGCTGTGCTGTGGAGCTGTCGGCAGCGGCGACGCGAGTTCGACGCCCAGCCGGGGAGAATCCCACATGGCGTGGCAGACCTCTCCTGCCTCGCCCGCTGCTCCCCTCAGCAGTGTACTTCTGATCTGCCTGCTTTGCTCCCCACTCTGGCTCTGGTGGACCCTCTCGCTGCCCTATGCCTCTGTCCTGTACCCCAGCTTGTATGTATAAATAAAAAATAAATCTTTAAAAAAAAAGAGAGGGAACTGGTTGACAGAGTAACTAGCTGACCAGTGAAGAAACTGGGGTCAGCTCCTTGAGGATTCATGAAGCTCCTATTCTGGGGTGGCAAGTGTGTGCTGGGGACACACATTCTTTAATGGGCACCAATGGTTAAAAATATAACTGAAACACCTTGAAGCTGTGGTAAAAAGAAAACACTAAGGCAGTACAAAGAGGAGTGGAGACTCTCGGGGACCAGGGAAAGCTGACAGAGGGGTGACGTGGGCAGTTTTCAGAGGATGGCGTTTCCTGGCTAGACAGGAGGGAGAGAGGGCATTGCAGCCAGAGGCATGAGGCTTCTGGAAGTGGGCCATGCTTGCTGGTGCGAATTCCAAGGCTGAAAGAGCCTCAGGGGGAGCAGCAGTGGCCTCATCACAGGGGCGCTTTTGAGCCTGCTAGGGAGCTGGGATTTGATGCTGCAGAGCTCACGGGAGAGTGTAACACTGTGGGTGTCAGATGCACCAGGTCTGAGTCCTCCTCTGCTCTGCTGTGTGACTTAGGCAAGGTACTTCTCCATGAGCCCCAGTTTTCTCATTTGTTAAAGAGGTTAGTAATAAACCTCTTTTATGAGGTTAGGTTCCTCATAAAGTAGTCATGAGAATTAGAGTTAATGAAAGAATGTGCAAGAATCATTGATTTCAGTGCCTGGCACACAGTAAGTGCTCAATAAATGGTTGCTGTTAAGCCACGGTTACTGTCACCACTCGTATTAACGGGATAGACTCTCTGTCAAGAAGCTCAGCTGGGAAGAAAAGTAGAGAAGATAGTTGATGAGCATGAACTGAGGATAAAAAGCATAGGCTACTAAGAGAGATTTCTACCATCGTCATGTTTGGATTCACACTGGCTGCCTCCCTGGGCAAACCCTGGGCAACCCCTGAAGTCACAGTGGCTTAGCCTAATAGAACAGAGGCTCATTTCTCGTTGTTTGAGGCACACTAGGGCTCTTCTGGCCCACATGGCTCTCCCAGTGGGTGCCTCAGGGACCCAAGCTTTCCTGTCTTGTCACCCTTTCACAAGGGACACAAGACCTCTAAGGTAACCGGATGGAGAGGGAGGAGGCACGCGAGCTCCTAACTGCCTCGCCCTGCAAGGGGCACATGCCGGAACCACTCCCATTCAGCCGGCTTGCACGGCCTCAAGTCCACCTGGTCTCCAAAGTGGGCTGGGGAAGCAGGAGGTGAGCATGATTGGGTGACACTGGCATCTCAGGCACAGCCCTTCTCCTTGCAGGTACCCGATGCCCGTGGCCGCTCTGCCCCGCTTGCACAGTGCTCTCGAGTGTGTGAATAAACATCCATGGGTTTGGCAGTGGAACCCAGGCGTGGTGCCGTAAACTGGATCAGGCTAAATGGACAGACAAGCGATGAGAGACGGATAAGTGATGTCACATGCATTAGATTTTGTCCTCCCTCATGCTTTTACAGAGATATTGTAGTTCTGTTTGGATTTGGGAAGTTTAAGTCTATCTGGCAGTGAAATGGAGAGAACTTCTCCAGTGTTTCTTAAAATATATTCCCTGAAAACCTGTTTCTTAGAGATACCTCACAGCCCTATCTTAACATCTTCTAGATAAATGAATATAAGTAAATAGATACAGATATTTCCTGAAGAGAGGTTTTCTGGTCAAAAAAAAGTTTGGAATGCACAGAGATTTTTGTCTTGTTTTTTTAAGAACAGTACTTTATTTCTGGTCCTAGAACCAATCTTCCTCCTTTTTCTTCTCCAGTTTCGAACACATCACTAGTTCATAAAAGGATGTTCCTATTAGTAATTCAGACATTAAAAAGTAAAAAATAAATACATGATCCTACTTTACAGTCAGCGTATGTAAAACACGGAGTCTTGTGGCGCCCTCGGGAGCTGCGGGGAGCACTGAACCCATCAGTGAGCCTGAAGAGTGCCCAGTAAGACACTGTGGGAGCTGTTGCCACTGCCTTCCCTACTTACAGATCTTCCCCACTGAGCTGATATCCGCTATCTCCCAAGAGCAGAGTCCCAGCTGACAGAGACTCGTTTGACTGACAACACATTTGCTCACTCTGCCTACAGTGGTTTCATCCACCTTATGCTTTGCACTCCGGTCCCAGAAGCCGACGCTTCTGGCCTAGTCCACCAAAGCAGGGGCTGCTCTCACCTGGAACTAATGTCAGAGGGCCCAAGGGGACACAGGGAGCTGTCACCAGAAAGGCAGGGGCAGTGAGAACCCTCCTCCAGGTCTCAGGCCGCTTTGATCTGCCCACATGCTCACACATCTGATGTCTCGGAACCCAGCCGTGTCACTGCGTCTCTTCTGAGCTGTGAGGGGTGCCCTTGGGCGGTGAGCCATTCCTGATTCAGCCAGCCAGTCAACCCTTATGGGAAGGTAAGGAAAGGTCATCTTAAGTGTTCCCTAACCTTGGACAAATGTGGCTTGGGCCCAGAGGACAGCTGTCTCACCTTTATAGAAAGTTTCCAGAAAAAAGGGAATTCAAAAGCTCTCTTTGAAAGCCAATCCTATGTAAGTTTCTCCTGTATCAACGCAAGTCTTTTTCTTTCTTTTTGATTTTCAATGACAAGAATTAATAGGCTCTTTCTTGTGTTAGTGGGGGAAAAACTGGCTAAAATTATGGGGTAGGGAAAGAAATCTCATGAAGTAATGGAAAGTATAGAAGCTTCTTCAGTGTTACCCCATTTGCACTGACATTGTCCTCCCCTCTCCAGAGAGAAAGGACAATAAACTCTCCTTTTTAGGCAGCACAGAAAGCCCACCATTTTCCCCACCCGGTCACCCCAGACTCCTCTATCTGTCCATCTGTGGCTGGCGCCATCTCTATTACTCACCAATGCCCCCACAGCCCTACTCCCCATGGAGTAAACAACTTGGCTGTCATTATGCTCTGTGATTGATTCAGTGGAGGCTGTGTCAGTCAATTAACCCCAGGTTCCATCTGACCAGTCCAGGAGGCCTCGAGGGGAGTCTAGTCTCCAGGGTATAACTGAAGACACAGCCACGAGCCTTGTAAGCACCAGTATGAGTCATATTCAGCTGCTGAGTGTCCTGGCGCTGAGGCCTGGGCTGCACAGCAGGGGAGAAGGGAAAGGAGGGGTTAATCCAGAGGAAACTGCCAATCTGATGGGGGAAAGGGAGCACATTCCCAGAACTCACTCAGGTATAAGGATAAAAATGCTGATATCGAACCCCGCTGGGGGCCAGAGGAGTAGCACAGGAAGGGGCTATCGTAAAGGAGGGAAAGAATTGAAGGCAACTTAAATTGGAGAAAAGGAAATTGGAATAGATTTAAGATATTCCTGAATTTATATGGAATGAAGCTCTAGAAACTCATTTTTAACAGCCAGTTGGAAGAGTCTTCTTTGGCCCTTCTTGACCCTTTCTTAATGTTCCATCCCATTTTGATCCAGAATCTGAGGCACCAGGGCAGCAAATGTCCTGATCAGAGTCCCCTAATTTGGATATATGACCCCCTTCTGCTATTCAAGGGAAACAACCACCAAAAAGACCTCGTTAAACCTCCTCTGTGCTATCTTGGCTTTTCTTCTTCCCTTCTTTCCAGCTAGTGTGTGCCCTACTTTTATTCCAGAAACACTTTTTTGAGAAACATTTTAGCTCTGGCCAGAGCCACATCCCAGCACTTGTGACCAGAGTGCTCCCTGGCCTTCTCTGTCACTGCCTCCCCCGGAGACTGAGGGTCCCTGCAGATGGACCAGTAGTCTCTACTCTCGAGCTGCCAGTACGCAGGACAGAAGCCCCAGGAAACAGCAGGGGCCAGGCAGGCTGAAGGTGATTCTCTGGCATATTTTTGACCTTGTCCATTTTCTTCTGGAGTAGACCTGTAAGGGAGGAAAAGAATTGGAGATATCTGCTCCCTTGTACCTCCCCTTCTCCTGCTCCCCCACTCTACCCCAGAGGCCAGACCCACTGGAAGCTTCCATCGGAATTCTTGGCAGTGGTAACCCCAGTAATTGGAAGGCAGCGAGTGAAGATAAGGAAACCAAATTATTATAATGCTGGAGGTAAGCAAAGCAAATGCAGGGTTCTGGGCCATTTTATAGGCAATTCATGGGGAGTTCAGGTGGAAGAGACAAAAATCTCAGCGAGGGCATGATAATTTCCTAAACGAAGGACCCAAGAGGCCCTATGTGGCCTATAAGATGTTCCAGACCTACAAATTAGGCTGACTCCAGCCGGCCCAGCCCCAGCCTCCCTATTTAAGGGGAGAGCCAGGAGGACAAGTCCAGCCACTCTGTGCGCCCCTCTCCTGCTTCCCTTGGCCGCCAGCAGCCCTGTCCTCTGTCCTTGTAGCCATGAGCCGCCAGCTGCACCACTACTCCAGCGGGGAGCGCCTGGGCTTCAGCGGCTGCTCTGCGATCATCTCCAGCAGGGTCAGCGGCAGCTCTGCCTCGTTCCGGGCTGGTGTTAAGAGCAGCGCGGCCTTTGGCAGCAAGAGCGTCTTCAGCCTGGGGGGCAGCCGGCGTCTGGCCCTGAGCGGCGGGGCCGGGCGGGGAGGCGCCTATGCCCTGGGCCACTGTGCGGGCACCGGCGGCCGCGTAGCGGGCTTCGTGGGCACCGTCTTCGGCAGCGCAGGGTTGGGGCCCGCGTGTCCATCCGTGTGCCCGCCCGGTGGCATCCCTCAGGTCACGGTCAACAAAAGCCTCCTGGCCCCCCTCAACATGGAGCTGGACCCCGAGATCCAGAAGGTGCGCGCCCAGGAGCGCGAGCAGATCAAGGCTCTGAACAACAAGTTCGCCTCCTTCATCGACAAGGTGGGTCCTCAGGCTGCCTGGCCCTGCTCGTGGGCCAGGGTACAACGCAGGGGTGCGACTCTGCCCTGACAGCTGGGTGGGGGCTTGGCGAGTTCCTCATCCTCTCTGAGCTCCTTTCCTCCTCCATAGACTGTGCCGGAGAGCGGCACCCCTGCCTCCTCCCCCACCCCTCTTGTAATGAGGATGAATTTGGATGTTTATACAACGCTTAGTGGTGCTTAATCCACTTCACGATTTCTTTTAGACCAGATGATATTTCTTGCCTTGGCGGCCCAGCTGGGGATGTCCCCCAGATGAATCCACTCTCTGATGAGTCTTGTTCTTTCCTGTCCCCCCATCCCCTCCGAAGATGACTGCCTCTGATTTCTAAGTCTTCTCCCCACTCTTGACAGGCAACAAAATGGGGCTTCGGGGCTCTGACCACCTTTGGGTTTCAGGTCCGGTTCCTGGAGCAGCAGAACCAAGTGCTGGAGACCAAGTGGAACCTGCTACAGCAGCTGGAACTGAACAACTGCAGGAAGAATCTGGAGCCCATCTATGAGGGCTTCATCAGCACCCTGCGCAAGCGGCTGGAGGCGCTGTCCGGGGACAGGGTGAGGCTGGACTCGGAGCTGCGCAGCATGCAGGACCTGGTGGAGGACTACAAGAAGAGGTGAGTGGAGGGCAGTGGATCCACCACTGGAGGGCTTTGACTTCACATGGAGTTTCCATTGGGAGCCAGCTTTTTGCCTCCTTAGATCCTTTGCTGATGTAATTGCAACTCTTTTCCTCCTGGGACAGGCAGAGAAACCCAGATGGGATGAGACTTAGGAAGAGAGAAGATCTACCCAAAATGATGCTTCAAATTACCTAGGGAATGGTGTGCTCAGTTTTTAGCACTGGAGATAGAGGAGCAGGTGTGTGTGTGTGTGTGTGTGTGTGTGTGTGTGTGTGTGACTGAATTATCTCAAAACCAGATGGACAATCCAAGGACAAACCAGATGGACGTTTCCAAGGGAGTTTCCAGAACATGAGCTATGCCACTAATTTCAGAACAAAGTTTAAAACTATATATATACATATATACACACATATATATGAGTTTTAAAAACTTTTACATGTTGAGGCATATCTGTGTTCCCGAATCCCAAAATTAAAGCGATTATTTGAGAATGTACTTGAAAGCAAACCCTCCAAGTAGAGCCAAAGAGGAGTGATAAATCTAGGCTCAGTGTGATCTGATATTTTGGAAGTTTCGTTTCAAACTATGGAAGATCCTCCCAGGTGCAGGCTATCCAGGGAGAGCTGCCTTCTGCCACAGTTCAAGGGGATGGGGATGGTCAGAGCCAAGTAATTTTTCTTGCTCCTGATTCAATCTGCTTACCTATTCCTATTCTGAAGTACCCCCCAAAGCAGAACCATGGCCTGAGCCCTGCATGCGGATCCTGGGGAGGAGGTAACATGGTCCCCAACCTCTGAAAGCACACAGCTTGTGGGTACAGGCTTAAAGAGCACTTTCAATGAGCCCTAATATGTGGAGGTGAATATTCAGTGTGAATTGAGATCCAGTGGAATTAAGATGGGTATTGGAGCCCAGTGGGGATTTGAGCAGGATTCTGGGAGGAAGAGGAAACTGCCAGGCACAGCCCAGTCGGTCAGTTAGGGGTGTGCAGAGGCTGTGCTGTCTCTGGGCCTTCGGGACTGGGAAGGTCGGGTGTTCCAGAATCACCTCTCACTGGTTGAGTGACTCTCTCGATGGTCTGTGAACTTCAGGTTTAATATTTATAAAAATCAGATAGTAAACCTGCCTTGTCACCGAAAAGAACTGCTGAATGGGTAATGCCAGGAAGTAATGTCTCCACAGCTCCTAAAAGAACCCAAGTATTAGACAAAGGAAACCATTGGTCCCTTGATGTCAAAAGTCTTGGATTTGGATCCTAGCTTCACTTGTGACTGGCTTTTTTACCTGGGGCAAGTCTTTGCCTCATTCTTAAAATTAGGAGATAACAATAGAACCCTCTTCATAGGGTTGCCATGGGGATTAGCTGATATAGGGTGTGTGAAGAAGTTTGCACAATGTTTAGCATGTAGTAAAGGGTAAAAGAAATATTAGCTGCACTTATTATTATTTTCAAAATGAATTTTATCATTATCTCTCCCACCTATGGGTCCTTAGCCACTTTTAAAAAATTTCTCCATGACATAAGAGATCCAATCATAAGTTATCCTGGTGCTAGAATTTTCAGCACGTTTACCTTCCTGTAAAACAGTGAGATCCTGGGGCTTGGCAGTGTGTGTCAGCACCATTGCACATGCTGGGAGTGGTCTGTATGTTTGTTTCTCACAGATATTCTAAAAGAATTTAAAAAAAAATCACTATAAAATGACATGAAGTTTTTTTTTAAATCATAAATTTAGGTAGTTGCAAAGGGCATAATTTCAAACATATTATGTAAATTGCCATTTAAAATGCTCATGGCTACTGTAAGTGTTTTAAGGTATTCAGTTTGTACCAGTATCAAATGTATCAAATGGATTCCATCTAGATGCCTTAGCGTTAAAGGCCACCATGGCTTATCTAAGAAGCTAATGAACAAGCTCTGCTTTAAAGATTATAAAGTGACCTGAGGTCACTATTGAGGTAGCTGGGCCCGAGGAAGCTAATGCACCGTGTGCTGCAGCAGAGACCAGTGGCCAAGCAGACCACAGCCCTTCTGGGGGGACATTTCATTGATAAATTCTAAGAAAGTTTTTTGTAATTTACATTTGCTTCTCCCATTTTAATGGCACTAGTTAATATTCAGTTCTTATTTTTGTTGACCAAATTTAGTGTTTGTCTTGGATATATTAAAAAATAGTATGTATATGAAAAAATTTAAAAATAAAAATCATCAACTTGATCACAATCCTTTCCTCCCTTGAACTCAAATTTCAGGTTATTTTCCCCACATAATTTTGTTTCGAAGTAATGTATTTAATGCTTCCAATTCCTTTACTGATAATCTTTGCTGGCACAAAATCTGCACGTAACTTGAAAGTTCAGAAAGTTTACTTCTAGTGATTGTAAGTTTTTTAATGTTTAAAAATTTATACTGAGTTGAGTTATGCAAACAAGGAAATGTGTTACTAATTTTATTAAATCATTATTAGTCACAAAAAGTGAAAAATCATTTTGGAATCATATTTCTTAATGAGTTGAATGGGCAGATGCTTTCCCCAATTGGCTTAATTATCCTTGCATGAGTATTGGTTCTTGCTAGATTGAGATAGGGTTCTAATCCTGTAGTTTTTCCATTGTTTATCCAAATGTGTCTGAATTGGTAGGAAGCTGTTCATGTAGATAGACTTTAAAAGAAGGAGTTTTACATGGGCAGAGGGACTTAATTCTTTGAATGTCTTTCTGAGTTTTCTGTCTTTTTTTTTTCAAAATGTCTATTTTTAATCATACTGTATAATTGACTTATTTATTATGTTCTCTCTGTCCTGGGAAGGCAGGGATACTTGTTTGTTTGCTGATTGATCCCAAAAGTGCCTTCAGCATACCCCACATTCAAAATATATTTGTTGGATGAATGATTATGTGTCTGTCTGTGTCACCTGATTGATCATCAAAGAGCTTTTCTAACAAGCTCTGGGCTGACAACTCAGCTCTTCCTTTCCTTTTGTTGAAAACAAAAACTGAAAGTTACCTCACTTGCAAAAAGGATTTGTGTCCTAGTTAATGAAGTCATTTACCTTTCACATTTCTAGAACGTTTTCCCAAATGGCGTTTCTGGACTGATCAAATGCCACTTTTATTCAGTGGACTTTGTCCCGCGGCATCACGTTTAATCCAGCGGACCAGAAAGGACGGGGCACATAAAAACATTATTTTATGTTTAGTACACCCTTGCCAATTTAATGTTTTTATCCCACATTTTCATGTGTCCATACACATACCTTTTCAAAACTTTAGAGCTGCATATTTAGCTCATTCAGTAGAAAACATCTGCTCTCTTGCTTAATTGGAAAAGGCAGCTTTCATTGACAGACTAGCGAAATAAGAGCTGCTTTCTATCAAAAAAAGTCAACTCTCACTTCTAAATTCAATTGAAAGTATAAATATGCATTCTGGAGGCTATTATAAAATCCACTCAGCAGTCAGCTAGGGAATGAATATAGCTTGTGCAGTAGATTTTGAAAACAATGAAGGTCAGATGATATAATTAATATACCCATGTTCTAAAATAGGATCAACTTTTAGTTATGCATTATAATGTATTTTTTAGATTTTATTTATGAGGTCAACAGTATTATCAAATGCTTTTTTTTGTAATTGTGTGTGTGTGTGTGTGTGTGTTGACACATGGTGTTTGATTTTAAGACATAAATAATGAAAAATTATAATTTTGTCAATTTTGATAATCATCATGCTCAAACTTTTTCTAGGGATTTTATTAATTAGAAATATGTAAACTTAAAAACAAATTGGTCTGCAACTAGCATATGCTTTTGTTTCAGTTCATATGAGGAAAATTAGATTGAATATTTTATAAGACTATGAGAGAAAGATTGACTGTAATATAACTTGATAGAAAGGTTTTAATTATCTTTTGAATAATACACATAGGCTATGAGACAAAGCAGATCAGCTGTTTTCTGTGTATTTTATCCAGTGTAACTAGAAAAATCTGGCATCCTCAGAAAATGTTTTCGTCACATTTTAAATAGACCCCTCCCCCACCTTGTACCACTTCACCTGTGAAACAATGCATTTTGGCAGGAAGGGGTAGCTAGCGATAGGCCTAAGGAGCAAAAAGCTGAAAAGAATTGCTCTTGTTAAGGCATATGGGGGGAAAAGCCATTTTCTAGCATTATTTCTTACCGGTGGGCCATTTACACAAATGGTAAGGGATAAAATAGCGAGGTCTTTGAATGAAATGATCAAAATGCTTTCCCCAATGTACAACGTATCCATTCTATCTCTGACTAACAATCTCATCCAGACACCTTATTTCCAAACCTGGCTTCACTGGGAACTAAAATATGTCTAAGAAACAAGTGTCACTGTGGAGGTGAGCTAGCAGGACCGCATGGTGGCACTGCACAGGGGCCTTGGGCAGACACAGGTAGACAGCGTGGGAACTGAGGAGCAGGAAATTGATTCCTTTCAAACTGTTCTTGCCACGTCCCCTTTAGGAAGGCTTGCATGCCCCGGGGGCACATGGACCCTAGTTTGAATACCACCACCCTGCAGCTCTTGGCACAGAGGTGGTCACTAACTGCTCCGTGAGCGTTTGCAGAGTGAACTATCCTGGTGACCATGCTGTCTTCTTCTCTTGCCCCCTGCAGGTACGAGGTGGAGATCAACAGGCGCACAGCTGCCGAGAATGAGTTCGTGGTGCTCAAGAAGGTGCGGGGTGGTGGAGGAAGGGCTGGAGAGGGCAGAGGGCTCCCTGAGCACTGCACGGTGATGTTGATAGGCTGGGGAGAGGGGCCCTGTGGGCAGACCCTTGGGCAGGAGCCACTGAGATTCTAATTTCAGCTGCTATCTCCCAGGCCTTGCTGGGGATGCATGCTGCTCCCCGAATCTGCGGCCTTCCGTGTGGGGACACAGCACTAGCTGGTTTGCCCTCAGGGTTGTTCTCCCTGTGAAGCATAGGTGAGGACGGGGAGGGACCTGAGGTGGCTTGTGGCAGCCAAGAAGGGTGCAAGGGGAGGACAGCTGGCCCCTCTGTGTGCCCCCAGGACGTGGACGCTGCCTACATGAACAAGGTGGAGCTCCAGGTCAAGGTGGACGCCTTGACAGACCACATCAAATTCTTCAAGTGTCTCTACGAAGGGGTAAGGACCGTGAGGGCTTCCGTGTGCTCTGCTCCTCTGCAAGGGGCCTGAGCCTGCTTGGTTCTGTGGAGTGCATATTGGCAGAGAAGACCTTTGCTGAGGTCCTACTATGTGCTGAGCAATGAGGTAGGCATTGAAGAGACCATTATAGAGACTGAGTGATTCTTATGCTCCAAGAATTCCCAGTTTGTAAGGGAACACTGCTTGTGGATGAGCTGTGGGGAGATGGAGAAGGAATGGTGAATTCTGCTTGATTTGGCAGGTAAGGCACCTGGAGAAAGGAGGAAGCTCTTAGTAGGTGCTGCATGGGCACGATGCTTCAGTAAGAAGGAGCAGAACAAGTAAAACTCAGAGATCTGAGTTGTGCTAAAGCCTGAGGGGCCTGGAGAAGGGGAGGCTGTTGGTGTCTTCTTAGAGGCTCTGAGGGCCACGGAAGGATTTCAGACTTGATTCTTTGGGTGAAGCCGACCATTGCTGCAGAGAGAGTGGGTAGGGTGGGGGCAGCCCCGAGTGCATGATGGAGCAGGGGTCCCCACTGAGGCCGAGGGCCCACCATGATGATCTGATACCTGGCAGGCACTGGCACTGGTAGGTTCTGCTGAAGGCAGAGTTCAAATGCAGAAGAAAGGCAGACGGTGTGGTAGGGGATGTGCCAGGGAGGACCAAAAGAAGTACCCCTCATGGAGAGCCTCGAACTAGCTCCACTCCCCTAACTGTGCTCCAGGAGATTGCTCAGCTCCAGTCCCACATCAGTGACACGTCCGTCATCCTGTCCATGGACAACAACCGGGACCTTGACCTGGACGGCATCATCGACGAGGTTCGTGCCCAGTACGAGGAGATCGCCCTGAAGAGCAAGGCCGAGGCCGAGGCGCTGTACCAGACCAAGGTGAGCGGGGAGCCAGGGCTGTCTGCCTGTGCATGTGGATGCATGGTCTGCACATGTGCGTGTGTGCATGCATGTGTGTGCGTGTGTATTTGGACTGGACATAGACCTTCCTCATCTTGGAGTGGGCTTTGTGAGATCGAGTGAGATCAAACACGGTGTCGGCTCTGTCAAGTACATGTATGGGGCTTAACCCTTCCCCTGCCGAAGCCCTTGCTGACAGCAGCGGCCGCGCAGTCACAGCCCTTACAAGCCCTGACAGTGTTTCTGTAGGTAATCTGCACACCTGGGCTTTTCTTCCTGTTTCCAACTTTGTCAAAATGAGGACAAAGACATTCCTACTCTACCAAGGCTGCACATTTGAGAAGCTGGGGGTCCTCAAACTGGAGCAGAAGGAAAGGATTGTCTTTCTCCTCCTCCCTCTTCCTCCCTCTGCGTGTGCCCGCGCTGCTTGGACAGTGAGAACAATGAGAATGGCATGTGCCCCCCACCACCCCAGCGCTGAACCCCCTTCAGAGGTGAGCTCTCACTGTCCTGTGCACCTCTCACCTCCGTCCTCAGATCCAGGAGCTGCAGCTCACAGCCGGCCGGCACGGGGATGACCTCAAACTCACCAAGGCTGAGATCTTGGAGCTCAACCGGCTTATCCAGAGGATCCGCTCGGAGATAGGGAATGTGAAAAAGCAGGTGGGTTCAGTGAGAGGAATCAGCTACGGGATTACTGAGCACCAACCTGTGTGGACCCAACATGGGAAAGGGTCAGCAGGCCCCTCCGTAGGCCAGTCCGGCCCCGCGTGGAAGGAGGCTGACCCCAGCCACACGCAGCTCGTGCTGGAGCTTAGTGCTGGAGGGGCCTGGAGGTGCTTGGGCTCAGTGAGGACCCACCTGAGGCTTTCTGCAGGAGGTGGGATCACACTGGGATTGGCAGAAAGAAGTGGGAAGGGCTTCTGGTGAAGGAGCCAGCAGGGCCAGTGGCTTCAAGTTAGACACGTGCGGCAGAGCAGAGTCGCCTACCCTGAGAAAAAGGGCCATGCTGGGCAGGAAGGGAGGGTTATGAGTGACCTTCAAAGCCAGGCAGTGGTGGTTAGATGCCATAGATAAAGGGGCGCTGTTTGGAGGAGGAGGGCCCTTTATGGACTTGAAGAAAGAGTAGAGGAGGATGACCCTCCCTCCCAGACCTGGCCCCGGGCTCTGCCCTGTGTTTGTCCTTCCCTGTGGTGATTCTGGGGCCACTGCACTGAGCCCCCCCCCCACCCATGGGAGTGCATTATGGAGGCCACACTTGGGGTTCCCAGCAAGCAAACCCAGGAGTTCCCCATGTTTGTGGGGGCTGGTGCAAGGACTTACGGTCCCAGCTTCCTGGGCAAGTCAAGTCGCCCCAGCTCCCTGCCCACCCCCTCCCTTGCACACACACACACACACACACACACACAAACACACTCTCCCTCAGTTCTGTAAAGAAGAAAGGCCATCAAATAAGCATTTATGGTGTTTTATTTAATTAGATTTTGCATAAATCAAAGAAAAACAAGGTGCCTGCAGTACCCTCAATATCTGATTGTGATGTTTCTCTGGTAAAATGCTCCACCTTTATGGTTGTGTGGGGGCATGACCAGAAAGTGACTTTTTGCCATCAGAATGCCACCGGGCTTCGGAGGTCAGCGGAGATGTCCTCCATGAGGATCTGGTGGGGATCACTTTTCTTCATCCCCTGAGACTCCTTGAGGGCCCTCAGCCTAGGTGCCTTCCTGACGTCCTGGCTTCTTCTCCTAAGAGACCCACATTTCACAAGCGGATGCCCTAGGCCTTCCATGGCCCCAGAATCCATGTGCTAATTGTTTCAGAGGTTTCCAACTTTTCATGTCCTCGCCAAACACAGCACACTCACAAGACCTAGACTGCAGACATTGGGCATGAATTTGATTGAATTCAGGACAGTTTAATTGAATGCTAGTTTCATGTTTGTATCTACCAGCCAGATGCTTATAAACTGGTAAGTCCTGTCAGTTGTGCAAAGTACCTTTCAAGGCTGGTACCAGGTAGTGTGATGCTCCACGCAGCTTAGGAGGCCAGACTCTCAGTGTGGCAGGTTTGTTGAACATGTATTTTACTGATAGGGACTTTATTAGTCTCAATTTCTTTTCTATGATTTACAGAACCACACAAAACAACTTTTAGACTAGGGGGCAAAGGGAAAGCCAGCCACCAGAGACCTTTATCAGGGTCGGCATTGGAATCTTATAGCTGATGTTACAGACCAGGAGGGAGAGAGCAGGGCCACGTGCCCAGGTAGCCCAGGGCCACGTGCCCAGGTAGCCCATCTGCTCTGTGCCTCCCCCTTCTCTCCTCCAAGGTAAGGAGGTGCTACCTTCACCTGCTAAGGATGAGCTCAGTGGACTTCCCGCAGTCAAAGGTGGAGAAACCAGGAGAACTTTGCAATGTTTACGACCAGCCCAAACTGAGGGGAGGGTGTCCGAGCAGCCTGACTCAAGGCCCCGTACCCTCTCCCCCCTCAGTGCTCCAACCTGGAGACGGCCATCGCGGACGCTGAGCAGCGGGGGGACTGTGCCCTGAAGGACGCCCGGGCCAAGCTGGACGAGCTGGAGGGCGCCCTGCACCTGAGCAAGGAGGAGCTGGCCCGGATGCTGCGGGAGCACCAGGAGCTCATGAGCACCAAGCTGGCCCTGGACATGGAGATCGCCACCTACAGGAAGCTGCTGGAGGGCGAGGAGTGCAGGTGGGGGTGCAGGGAATGCGGTGGCACCTAATGGAAAGGGGTTGTGGGTGTTCCCTCGCAGGCTGGGGCCATCTCTCGTGTCAGTAAAACGGAAGGCAGTTTGCTTCTGTTTGGGGCCTACTGAGATAAAACCAGAGAGAGAATGGGTTTGAGATGATGCAGTAGGAAAGATAAAACTTTGATAGGAGATGGTGGGAGAGGATGTATGAATGTCAGCTGGGGTGAGGACCAGCACCCCGGGCCTGTTGTGATACGATCTTAAGGAGGGAGGGAGGGGAGGTGGCCTCCACGGGTCACCTAAGTTCAAAGTCCAGTGAGGACCAAAGTTCACGCCTCTTAATTGTCTAAGACCAGTGATGTAACTTGAGGAAAGGGGAGACACAATAATCCCGCACATAAGACAATCCCAGGTCCACCTAGATGGAGAGCTGGCTCCTTTTTCATCCCAGTTCTCCATTTCTTCCCATGTGCTGGAAGACGGGAGATTGGGGTGGAGTGGCAGGGGGCACGTTCCGAGAGGAGAGGCTAACTCCAGAGCTGACTCCCTGGATAGATAGGGAGATGGTTTACGGAGGTTTAATCTGCTTTTCTTCTCCCTTTTTAGGATGTCCGGTGAATACCCAAGTTCTGTTAGCATCTGTAAGTATCTGCAGGGCCTGGTGAGCAGACATCTAAGTCCCTCTATTTCCATGACAGAGAAAGCAATCAGAATCACAGAAAAGCAGACTGGATCAGGGGATACTTAGGGACACAAAGAGAGAGCTGGTTTTAAGAACCAAGGAGAAGCAGTGGAGGGAAAAAAAAATAATGAGATCATGAAATATACAAGTACAACATCAAATGATACTCATTATATAATCCAAAAGTCTATTGTAAGAATGATGCTTAGTAGTTACATTCTATTCTGTTTAGGCCAACCCCAAATAAAGGCCCTTGCTTTCAGGAAGAGGGATGGACAGAGAGGCCGAATGATCAAGAAATCAGAAAGAAACTTCTCAGACTGAAAGCTGGACAGTGCATGGCGGGGCTGTGTTAGGAGAGGCAGGGCTACGGCAGGCAGCATCAGAAGGCCTCCCCGAGGGGCCACTCTTCATCTGATTCAACCAGTGGGGAGGTTCACCGAGGAGCCCACCAAAGCTTAAAGTTGGATACTGAGAGGTTGGCACAAATTAGTTAGAAAAAGGCCAGGTATCTGGGGCCACGTACATGAAAAATAATTAGTGCAGATGAAGACCTCTTGGTAAACTAAAAATACCCAACAAAGAGACTCTGTCTCTCCCTGAAGCCCCCATAGGGGCGAGAACTAAGGAGAGGCTGGGGTACCCCAGGAGGGCCGATGGGACCAGGGTCTTCTCTCACCCCTTCCAGCCGTCATCAGCAACACCAACGCTGGTCCCGGAGGGGCTGGCTTCAGCATGGGCTTTGGCACCTCGAGCAGTTACAGCTACAAACCTGCGGTGGCAGAAGTCAAAACCAAGGGCAGCTGCGGCAGCGAGTTCAAGGATCCTCTCACCAAAACCTCGGGCAATAGCTGTGTGGCCAAGAAGGCCTCCAGATGACTGGCGGCCTGTGCTTGGCTCTGGGAGCAGAAAGCTGCAACCCCATCCACCTCCTCCTCCCTGCTCCTGGGTCTCCTCCCCCAGGTTGCCGCCCCAAGTCAGGAAATGCTTCTTCCTTAACCTCCATCCAGGTCCCGTCCCCGCTTCCCGCTGTCCTCGGCGGGTGATGCTCTGAGGCGGGAAGTCAGGTCATGGGCTCTCTTGGTGACCTCCTCCTTGGCCCCCTTTCACTGGGTCACTCCCCCTGAATGCAGAGATGCCCAGGATGCCTCCCCGTGGCAGGAGCAAGCCCCCCGTCTAGTGCCTTTCTTGGAACTTCTCATCCAAGGGGCCCTCTCTTTGTCCTCTGATTGGGGTTGTGTCTGGTTCTCTGCTTCCCCCACAATAAACGATGAATGTCATGCAATTCTCGGTGTTGAATCTGTGTCCAGGATGCGACAGCTGCCTGGCCCCATCCAGCTTCCCTTGGTCTAACTTGCTGGGGTCCGGATCCCTGGCCTGCCTCTTTGCCGTTTGGTTCTGACCCAGTGGGCACTGAGGACAGCTGCTCCCAGGAAACAGCGGAGAGTTGTTCCTGGCGGGAGTGCTGCCTCTGGCGGCCCAAGCCACACCGTGGCCCGTCACAGAGCATGGTCTGCCCGAGCAGGAGCTGCTTCACGCAGCACCGATGGAGCGCCTGCTTCAGCGTGGCTTCTGGCCCCGTACTCGTACTCGAGTGCCCTGCACGAACTGCTTCTGTGGCAGAGCAGTTATTCCTTCTCTTTCCTGACCCTCCCCCTCCCGCCAGCCCCCCACCCTGCTCCCTCCCGTCGGCCCTGCTTTCCACTTCTTTCAGCCAATTCTTTCCCACCCTGCAGTTCGAGGCCTGAGTGTGTGAGCTCATGGTCACCCCTGAATCTATGAGCACGTGTAGTGGCGGCTCTGTGACCAGATGCAGGCACCCCTGGAGAGTGAAAGGAAGCACCTAGGGAAGCAATGTGACTTGCTGTCGGCAGTGATGTTTTCGAGGAGGAAACAGTGAAGTAGGACGGGTGTCCTGAGCTGTGTTTCCACCGGGGGGTAGGGCAGGGGTTGTTTTCTCAGAATCAGCCAGCACAGTTGAACTTGAGCGACGTGCTCAATGCAAGCTCAAGGACCAGAGCAGCTTCCAAGGGTGAACCTCCTGTCGGGTGGCATTCAAGGTGCCCGCGACGCCTTCTCCTCCCACATCAGCCTTCCTTCCGCGGTGGTCTCTCTCCAAGTAGGCTGGGGTTTTTCCACACTAAGCACCTTTGCAAGTATGATTTTTCAACTGTGGGGTCCCTGCCCCGTTTCCTGAAAGACCTGACTGAAAGCCACCTCTCACATCTGTGCACTCTCTGGTTCCTCCAGTGGATTCCATCAAGTCATCCAGCATTAAATGAGAAGGGATGTTTGAGCTGTCGGCCCTGCCACTCCCCATATGCCCATTTTATAGACAAGCAGATGGAGCCCTGGACGGCTAAGTGCACTGCCCGATGAGTTTGTTTTCCATGCATTTGCCTGTATGCAGCTTATATATTAGCAGCCAAATTGGAGCACTTTTGTCCTGGACATGTGCTGAACTGGATGCTCAGAAAATAGGGACTGTCTCAGGCAGATGCTCCCCCGGGTCTAGCATCTGGCTGAGGGGCATAGGCCTAGCTTCAGATTCAGGCCTAGCTCCTCGAGTTGCTAGTTGTGACCGGTGCAAGGTCCTGCCGCTGTGATAGGATCGATGCATATTGGCTTTATTGAGTGCTTTCTATGTGCTGGGTCCTGTTCGTAACAGTAACTCTTTTAAGCACTTTATGAGGTCATAAGCTGCATTAACATAGTGCACAACTCACTGAGGAGGATGTTGGAGCTCCGGAGGCTAAACCCACCACCCAACATCACACTTAAGTGAATGACAGAGTTGGGAGTTGAACCCCAGGTCATGTTTCTAGCCATGACTCTGCATTCTCTGCCAAGGTTCCCACTGCAGAGAACTGAGAGCATGAAAAGGGAGAATGGAAGTAACACAGTGCCTGGAATAACGCGTTGCAGCCCACAGAAAATAGTTGTGAGTATAACTATTGATGCTCACTCATGGGGCTTCTGTGCTTGCCGGCTGTGCACTGACTCATAATCAGTTAATCCAACGCAGAATTTTGCAGAGACCTGGCTGAGGTGGCTAAGTGAGGTGGGGAGCTGGGTCTGCTCTCTGAAGCACTGTTCCCATCCAATCATTGGTTTGGATGCAGGAAAAATAACTTCTGGGTGCCTGTATTTTGTGCATACACTGCCCTCTGCCATCAACCCCAGGTATTGCGCCTTCCTTCCCTGTGACCTGGAGGAAAGACTCCTCGACAATGGAGAGGGTGTGGGCTGGTCTTGGAGAGGCTCTGCGCACTGCTCACTGGAGCTTCCAGCTGGAGGAGATGCTGTTCTGCTCCCTAGCATGTCCAGGCTGGCCTCTGCCGCCATGTAGCTCAGGCCCTGGTTCCCGCCTCCCTTCTCCCTCCTCTCTCAGGAGGTGAGGGGGAGCTCGTGCTGCCATCGGCCTGACCCCCTCTCTCTAGTCGGAGAACTCGGGACTTTCGGACAGCTCCTTCTCAGTGGACCTGAGAACCCCCATGCCAATCCAGAGGCCCTGGAGGGAAAACGCCCATGGCTCAACAGTACCCTCCCCAGCTCTCCTGCACTGTTCGCAAACCCTGCTCTGGCTACACCGCAGCAGGGAGGGAGGGTGTGAGGCTCTGACTTCTCTGTCCCCCCACCACTACTGTCTCTCTTGCTTTCTGTTAGTAGTAGATGATCCTACATGGAGGCGCTGGCAAGGCACAGCATGGGGCTACAGGGCAAGGAAGGAAATCAGATTGGAACACACAATCCGGAGGGCTTCCTGGTAGAGGTGAAAGGGACATGGATTGCTGGAGACAGGGAATGTCTTAAAGGCTTTTCAGGTCACACTTGACAGTTGTTCTGAGGTTTGAGTTGCCCTTGCCAGCTGTCTCAGACTTCTCTCCCAGGCCCTCTACCACTTCTCCACCCACGAGGTGACAGTTTCTTGTAGGCCATTTGCTTATATCCCTGTTCCTCGACTGTTACACTCACACTTGGCACATAATTCCAGCACCACCAGAGATGGTGAGGGTCTCTTCTGCAAACCACATACTGTTGCCTGCCACACCCCTGCATAGACACCCAGCCCTCTGAGAGGCTTATCACGTAAGTCCCTCCTCGTTTGCAATCCATCCCTCTCCAGGTGGGCTCTCAGGGAGTTCATATCCTTCTTGCTGGAACTCCAAATGCAGTACCAGAGAAGGCTGCCCCCGCCCCATAGTGACACAAACCTTCTTGCGGTGGATCCAGGCTGGCCGCTCTCAGCCCTCTCTTTGACTCTCAGTTATAACATCAGCCCCCTCTTTCTCCAGCTGCTCCCCTCCTCCTTTTCCCTTAACTGGGAGCCAGTGTGGCCCGGTTCCAGGTGTCCACTGCTCCCACCTGCAGACAGCTTGTTGGCAGCACACTCTCTACAGGCTCGTTTCACAACCAGCCTCCTGAACCCACCTCTGCGTGTCATGCCTAGCTGCCCAGACCTAAAGTCCCGCTTGCCTCAGTGGGGGCCCATGGCACTGGGGTGAAGGGCACTTGGTCTCCAGGCTTCCTTCTCTGCAAGGGAAGCTGGACAGACCTTTTCAAGGGAGCTGGGCTGTGCTCTCAGCTCTGGGTGGAGAAACACCTGCTGACCGGCCTCAGGTGTCAGGGCTGAGCGTCCCCCAAACCCCAGCTGCCTGAGCCTCAAAGTCTGTGGCAGGTTTATCCTGGAAGGGGGATGCTGAGGGGCTTCCTTTCTCCCCCTACCTCCCCACATACAGCAATTAGGAGGTTCCTGTAGGCAGCAGGCAACTCATCCCTTCCACCCAAGCTGGGCTGAATGCAAATGTCTTTCATGGAACGTGGAAGGCTCAGTTCAAGCCCTGGCCTCCAGCCCCAGGCTCACCCCCCACCGTCTACACCTTTAGCCCCCAGAGGACCAACCACGCTACCCCACTGACCCAGTCCGTTCTAGTTCTCTTTCTTACAGCTCTTTGTGGATGTCCTATTTTTACATTTTTTCCTCCCATCTCCTACCTCACCTGTGCTCATCCAGGCCCCTTAGCTTTCTTCCCTTCCTGCCCCCCGCCCCCAACGCCTTTCCCTGGGGCCCTGCAGGCTCAGTTACAATGTGGGCACACCGATGGGGGTGTCATTACCCTCAAACCTGAGGCAGCGCCCCCTCCGCCCAGTCCATGGTGGGGTTCTCCCGCAGGATGGACTGGGGGTGGGGCCAGACCTCTCCTTCCTGTTTGGACAGGGCTGCTCTCTTGATGGGAGATAGAGAGCAAGTCATTAGTGATGACTGGCTTAATTACAGCCCGCTAAGCAGCCCGGCTTGTTTGCTTTGGAAATGGGCAAAGGAAGAGGCGGATCAAGCGTCCAACTTCACAGTCATGATCAAAAGATTAAGGCATTTCCCCCAGACTCTGTTGCCTTTCAAAAAGAAAAAAAAAAGAATCTATAATAAAGGGGGCTGGGGGTGAGCAGAGGTATCTGACAAACTAGGAGAAGTGGCTGGGGGTGGAAGGGTCTTAGGTCAGGAGCCGGGTAGAGTAGTACAGGAGTGGGGGAGTGAGTGTTGGTGGTTTTTTTGAAAGGAGCAAATGGAAGAAAACCATCCTTCCTGGAGCAAGACTGTGCTTGTCTCCACATACCTCGCTGGAACTCAGAGTGCAGCTCCCCGGGATGCCGAGGGAGGTGGCGGGTGGAGTTGGAGTGTCCAGCGGGCTTTTTCTTTAAAAAAAAGAGGAAGGAAAGAGAATTAGAGAATGTTTGAGCTACACTACAAGGCAAGGGGTCTGTCTAGTCATAAAAGTGTGGGAGGCACAGAGGAGCTCGTGAGACGCAGCCCCCGATGTGTTGAAGGCGAAGACATGTGCTGCTGGGAAGGGAAACGACCCAGAGCTCCTGGAGCCAGAGGGAAGGGTCGGGGTGGAGTTCCAGTGGCCGGAGTGTTGGGGGCACCATGATGTGGGACCTGGGAAACCATCCTCTTCTCCCCGGAGCTCAGACAGAAGAGACAGAGCTCAGCCAGCCTGGGGGTCTAGGTAGGAATTCAGGGGGAAAGCCAGGAGGCTGAGGCCCCGCCCTTGGGAAGGGAGAGCATTCAGGCTGGAGGCTCCCACTCACCCGGATTAGGGGAGCCTGCCCTGACCAGGCACCACCCAGGGCTGCCCTGAGAGCTGAGTGGATTATGCCAGCTTTGGGGCCCAGTGAGGGGGCAGGTGGGGACTGAATTCCAGTTGTGCACCCAGCAAAGGGCTGCCTCTGCCAGGAGGTGCCTTTTCTCACTGCCACGAAGGCACCCCAAGGGCTTGACAACCCTCGGTTAAATTGCTCTGATCGTTTCCTCTTGGGGACAGAGGCTGTTCCCCCTGAGCTGGGCTGCAGCGGTGAGAAGGAGGGAGAAACTGGTGTTGGGAAGAGGATGTGGGTAGAGCCCTGCCTTCAAGCAAGGTGTTTGTGGAGAGACTCCAAACTGTGAGGCAGCAAGTTCTAGAAAGGCGGCAGTGACAGGGATCCAGCACCAGGCTTCACTGAACATCCTCTGCTGAGCTTTGATAAACAGCGGCTCACCACGGCACTTCTGTGCTAACGTGGCAACAGGCAATGGGGATTTTGAGCACATTGACTGCCTGCCTGGGATTTCACTCAGCACGGCGCCTCTTAACAGAGCAGACATTTAGCAAATGAGAGCAGAATTGAATGTACGTGGATGTCACCTAGCTACCTGTTTTCTCAATAATCTGGGGAAATCATGTTTGTACTTGCGCTGGAAGTGGGGGAAGAGGGATGAGTGGAGATGAAGAGACACCCATGAATTTTCCCACCAAATGCTGACTCAGAGAAATTAACTTCAATGACCCTTACAAAAGACTGGAGAATTTTTTTTTTCATCCAAGAACTGGGGTGTAGGCCAAAGGCGTGAGGGGTGAGAGGATTCACCAGAGACAGAGCAGGGAGCAGAACTGGCATATTGACTGAAATATATTGCTGAGGGGAGCAGCAGGCGAGGCAGGAGAGGTCTGCTGCGCCATGTGGGTCAGCTCCCTGGCCGGATTGAACTCAGGCCATAGAGATGATAGTGCTGAGACTTAACCCCTAAGTCACTAGGGAGGGCCACAACTGGAGAATTTAATACTCTTTAATTCTTAATGGAGGGTAATGTTAGGGCCATCAACTGATCAGGTTTTCCAGAACCATCCCGGTTGTATCACTGAAGGACATGCGTCTTAGAAAACCCTTTAGTCCTGGGCAAAGGGGGACAGTTGGTCACCCGACAAGACTGTTCCCAGTCTCCTGTCCTGGGTGTTTTCCTATGTCTTCTGTTGCCCTTTCCTTTCTTACTGGCACGTAACTTCCCCCTCACTCTTTCCACATCCCCTCCCACCAAACCCCCAGCCCTGTCTAGAGCCCCAGACTACAGTGGTGGTCTCTGCCCACCTGTCAGTTACGGTCTGTCTGCTGCTGCACTTGGGTGTTGGCGGGGGAGTGGAGAGGATGGGAGAAAAGTCGCTGAACTGTGTTGTTTGAGCTAACTTTGGAGAAGTTAGCATCTTTCAAACTGGTTCAGGCAGGCCAAGAGCATCAGGCTCCTGCAACGAGTTCATTTTCAAATGGAAGTCAGAGAACTCAGTTTCTGGTCCTTTTCACGTCTAAGGTGCTGTGGTTTGTTCTAAGTCTTGTCTCCTCATAGTTAGCTCAAGAATCTTTCAAGTGTCTTTCTTTCCCTGTTCATGACCGTGCTCGACAGCATGTTGGTTCCTTTGTCCAGGAGAAATCAAAGGCCAATGGGAAAAGAAAAATGGCCTGCAGTACCCATTCTCAAACTGAGCAGACATGAATTTGGTGGTGTCCAATTTGGATTCCTCTCGGAAGTGCTTTGTAGTTCCCCCAGTGTGGCATGTGCTGCCGAGGGTCGGCACTCCCTCCCTCCAGGAATGTCCTTACCAAAATGGCAGGAGGTCACAATGCATGTGGGCTCAAATCCTTTTGGGGGGCTGGTCTCCCCCAAATTCTCCTTATGTGACACAGAGCCTGATCTTTAACATAAAACACTGGTTCTGTGAAGTTTCTTCCCTTCAAGACCCTCTTAGGATTCCACAATGTCTACGGTGAAACGGGAAGTGTCTTTGCCTGCCCCCACCACCTTTTCCCCATGAGCCTCTGGTCCCCAAGCCAAATCTTTCCTGGCAGTCTCTCTGGATGCTCACTGCCTCTGGATGCACCTCTCCAGTCTGACTCAACTTCTAGCTCCCAACAGCCACTCCAAAAGGCCCAATAAATCTCTTATAATTTTCAGACAAATCAGAAATTTGATAATAGCCTTTCTGAGTCACTCTTTCAAGCACATAATCCAATAGAGTCACATAGAGTCAAAACTACAACATTAACACAGCAATACACTTTCATGTGCCTATATATTGTCTCCTCCAGTTTCTCAGTTTCTCAGAGGGGGAGGGGAGTGTCTGAGCATCTCTCTCAGTGTCTACTGTAGAACTGTACACACAACAGGTGCTCCATTATACTTGTTGAATGGACCCATTTCTTCAGGTGTTGGACACTCATGGTTCTGTGAACTCAAAGACCGGGGTGTGGAGTGTGATGACTAATTAGACTGTAGTCAACACAGTGCAGGCTGAAACTGTCAGAAGTCCTATTGTGTAGGGCAAAGACAACTCCCTGCAATTAAATTCTCTAGGAATCAGTTAGGAGGAACGCCCGTGTGTGGCCACGATGGTGACAGTGCTGTCGGGAAATCCTCCTCTGCCGCCTGTTTCTTCTGCATTGCAGCCACCACAGCCCATATCACCGTCATCAGTACCAGGCTGACTGACACAGGGCAGGCACGTGGAGGTGCTCTGAGTGTTTGTGGAGTGTATACAATGACAGTGCGGCTCCAGTCCTGGTCCCAGCTCTCCTCAGCCCACCGTTCTGAGTGTGGGTGGGCTTAGGGCTTCCATAACACCCTCCTGGGCACCTAGAGACCTGCTTTTATCCACCCTATTTTATTCCAGTCTTGAAGCTCCATCTTGGTACCTTTCCTGCTTTGTAAATACTCTTCTGTGGAAGTCCCTGTGAAGAGGTCCAGCTCCTCTAGCAGCTTGGGGCTCACACTCAGCCAGACATTGGAGGTACTGACTTGGTTGGCCCAGAGGACTGGGATCCCAAGAATCATGTTTATTTCCCCCATTGAAATACCTTGATGGAGGCCCAGAAACTGGGGATTCTAGAATAAATTAGCCCCCGATGCAAGTGAGTCTTTTCCTTCCTGGTGTCCATCTCCATGCCGGCTCTCTCTCTGAAGCCCAGAGTGAGGTCTATAGAGAGCGGCCACCCAACAGAAGCCCCCAGTCCAGGGGCCGCCTCCCCATCTCCTTGTGTCATTAACTCATTTAGCAATACAAGGAAGAGGGACTCAGAGCCCAGGCTCCCACGCCTGCCACATGTACCCAAAAGCCTTTGCATCCTTGACTCCAACTCTCAGCTCTATCCTGGTCTCCTCTTTTCTGATAGGACCACCCCAAGCTCTTCAACCAAATACTATGGAGATAGGTTCCTTGGAAAGGAAACCTGGGGTTTTCAGATGAGCCCTGTCAGAATGAAGCCAGGCATTACCCTTGCTCTTTGCTGATAGATAAGCAAGGAGGAGGCAGTCCTGGAAAAACAGAGTGAGGAGATCTCTGAAGGGGATAGCTCTCTAGGTCCCTAATTAGCAGCACAGATAAATACCAGATTGGACCTCTCTAGTCTGCAAGGGCAGCAGATTCTGCTCGCCATCAGAAGTGCTTTGTTGCCACAAAGGGTTTGGAAATCTCTGTTCTACAAATTGCTTGTGGCCCCTGGCCCTGGCACAAGGAAAGGAGATAACGGAGAGACGCCCTTTTCCGGTGTCCAGGCTCGACAGGATAAAAGGAGGCAGCACTCTGGGCACCCCATCAGTGCTCGCTCTCTCAGGGACAGCTTTTCTCTAGCCCTGTAACTCCATCCTCCCACCATGAGTCGGCAGCTGAACCTCAAGGCTGGTGGTGACAAGGGTGGCTTCAGTGGGCACTCGGCGGTGGTGCTCAGGAAGGCTGTGGGCAGTGCAGCTTCTTACCACGCAGCTGGCAAAGGAGCTGGGCCTGGTTTTGGCAGTCGGAGCCTCTACAGTCTTGGGGGCAATCGATGCATTTCTTTTAATGTGGCTGGTGGCAGTGGTCGCACTGGAGGTTACAGCTTCACACCTGGCTCCGGGTACGGAGCGGGGCGGGCCAGCGGCTTTGCGGGCAGCATGTTTGGCAGCGTGGCCCTGGGACCTGCGTGGCCATCCATGTGCCCACCTGGAGGCATCCACCAAGTCACCATCAACAAGAGCCTTCTGGCCCCCCTCAACGTGGAGCTGGACCCTGAAATCCAGAGAGTGCGCACCCAGGAGCGGGAACAGATCAAGGTTCTAAACAACAAATTCGCCTCCTTCATCGACAAGGTGGGTCTCACAGGAGAAAGATAAGACAGTGAGAGATGAGCCATTCCCTGCTGCCTACGGTGGACAGGGCACGTCCATGGGAAGGTTGCAGCTGGACCTCAGAAGGGGTTCCCTGGTCATCATGGGGAGGACAGACCTGTGAGCTAGAGAGCACAAAGGAGTAAATGCATGTGTTGCTTTC
The DNA here is from genome assembly GCA_004024925.1 of Scalopus aquaticus. Lineage (NCBI taxonomy): Eukaryota > Metazoa > Chordata > Mammalia > Eulipotyphla > Talpidae > Scalopus > Scalopus aquaticus. The sequence goes on from PVIJ01000851.1 coordinate 172,260, forward strand.
TTTGGGATTTTACAGGGAGGCATGTGAGATGGGATAAAGGGAGCCCTAGTTTGAGAGAGAAGTAATGAGTTCTGGGGGACTGCTGGGTGGACCTCTGGCTCTTTAAAGAAGACCAATGCTTGATAGACTCAGCCCCACTGAGAAATAAGGACTCACGATGCAGAAGGAACGCTTGGCTGGGACCAGGAAGAGCATCTGCTGGCTGCTGGGAATCACCTTCTTCAGTGATTGAAGGTGGCGAGTTCTGCAGAGCTTGTCAGTGTCTGGTTCTGCCCAGAAGGCTACGGAAGGAGCGCTTGCACAGGGTCCCTGAGTGAAGAGTCAGGATTGACTTTACGTGACTTTAGAAAAGTCTGTCTAATCTAGGCAGTCAGGGGTGGGGAGTGAACCTGACATGAGAGCATCCGTTGTGGTTCCAGGTGCGGTTCCTGGAGCAGCAGAACCAGGTGCTGCAGACCAAGTGGGAGCTGCTGCAGCAGCTGGACCTGAACAACTGCAAGAACAGCCTGGAGCCCATCCTCGAGGGCTACATCAGCACCCTGCGCAAGCAGCTGGAGGCGCTGTCTGGGGACAAGGTGAGGCTGGACTCGGAGCTGCGGAACACGCGGGACGTGGTGGAGGACTACAAGAAGAGGTGAGCAGGCCCCATAGGGGTTGTGGGTCATGTTCCCAGAGACTCCTAGGCGCACCCTATCTCTGTGCCACGTTTTAGGAGGGGAGGGAGCAAGTACTAAGGCCCCTGGGGGGCCACTGCTAGGCACCTGGGTGTTTTCCTAAAAATGAGATGTGTTAACCCAAGGTCATACTACTCGCACCCCAGCTTCTGCATTGCTCACCTGGGACTTGCCCAGCTGGGGAGAAGAGGGGGCTACTTGGCAGGGCATGGAGGCCCTATTGTCTCCTCTCCTTGCCCGCAGGTATGAGGTGGAGATCAACCGGCGCACGGCCGCTGAGAATGACTTTGTGGTGCTCAAGAAGGTGAGAGAGAGAAAACCTTTGGACTCTGGTCTCTCTTGCACCCCCATCCAAATCCGTTCTGCTCCAGACTTCAGCCCAGGTTGCTGGGGAGGGCTTGTGTTCTGGGGGGATGGAATTGTATTCTTGGTCCCCCAGTGGGGGAGAGGCAGGACACATGCCCAGGAAGTGTACAGAGATGTGAAGAGAAAATTCTGATCTGGGAACTGGGAAACTCTGGTCCATCTGGGCTTCTTGTGTGGCTTGAGGCAGCCTATTCTGTCCCTCTGGGCCCGTCTTCTCTAGGTGTACCAAAGGAAAAGCCAGCTCCATTCCCCTTCCCAAAGATTCAGTGTGAGAGAAAATCACTATGGGGAGATTTTATGAACCAGTATGCATCTCTTTGCGGAAAAGCAGATTGTCTCTTGGGGCAGGAATGGGGCATCCGGTGGGTGAGGGCTGTTTGAGGGACGGGGAGAAGACAGCTCTGGGTGTCTCTCTGCAGGACGCAGATGCAGCCTACGCGGTCCAGGCGGAGCTCCAGGCCAAAGTGGACTCTCTGGACAAAGACATCAAGTTCCTCAAGTGTCTGTATGATGCGGTGAGAACACTTCTACCCTCCCTGCCCACCACTTTCCAACTCGGGGCTTCCCCTGGCTCTTTCCGGGAGATGGCAAGAGGAGGGAATTTTGAAACATGTAAAACTGCGCGGTAGGCCCCTGGTTCCTGGGGGCCACTCACGCAGGAGACAATCCCATCTGGGTTGTGCCGGCAGAAAACGTGACCCCTTAAGGTCCTACTTAGGCAGATGTGCTGCTGCAGGGTGCAGCCCTCAGCTCCCACAGACCGCCTGGTCCCTCCTCGTGGGCCCATTTTTCCAGGGGCCACAAGCCCAGAAGACCCATGGGCAGAGAGGAAAGGTGGGGGACTCTGACTCTTTCACCTCCGACTCAGGAGCTGGCCCAGATCCAGAATCACGCCAGCGAGACCTCCGTCATCCTGTCCATGGACAACAACCGCGAGCTGAACCTGGACGGCATCATCGACGAGGTCCGCGCCCACTATGAGGAGATCGCCCTGAGGAGCAAGGCCGAAGCTGAGGCGCTGTACCAGAGCAAGGTGGGTCCCCCTCCCCACCCCCTCTCCCAGGAAGGGACACCTCGCAGCAAAGGTGAGAGATGCCTTTGCAGCTGTGCTGAACGAAAGAATGGCTGTGACCAGCACTCTAATGACACCTGCTGGAGAGGATTCCCGCCAGAGACTGTTATCAAAGATTAATCAAAACATGGACGTGGACGGGCGTGTCCAGCAGAGAGGGACAGACACCCTCGATGGAGAGAGAAGGGAGCCACTCCTGCTGTAAAGCACTTCTATTTTCAGGAATTGGGGCACGTGACCAAGGGGCAGAAGGAGCAAAAAGTATGGGGGACAGCAGCTATGGGTGCCCTGGGGTGGGCAGGCAGTGACGAAGAGGACTGTGAACACTCTTCAGATTGATGTGGGAGGACTTCTGAGGGGGAGAGGTGGGGTGCCAGCAGTCTAAGGAGAAGAGCAGTTATGCTTGGTAGTAAACCCTTGGGGGCTGTCACTGAGGAAACCCCTCCCCTGGCCACTCCCCAAGGCTGTAGCACTTTCCTGCACCAGCACCAGCCCCAGCAGGGATCTGGGGTTCCTTGTTCCTGGCCATGGCCTGTCAGCCCTGATTTCTGAACCACTGGGCAAGAGGGAAGGGGAAGATTTGAGATGCAGTCCTGAGTCAACAATTCCACCACGTCAAGGATATACTTGGCCTTCCCTGCCGAAGAAGAAAGCCCTGTAGAAAGAAAGGACTGCGGGAAACGTGCATTATGTGGGAATTGGACTCGACCTGTCCTGTTCACTGCTGTATCCCAGGTGCCTGGAGCAGAACCTGGCCCTTGAAAGATGCCTCTTAAAGAGGTGCCCCTAAACAAGGGCCTCCCTGGTGGTGCAAGGGGTTAGGCCTCAGCCTGTGAAGCTATCCGCAGCCACTGCAGCACGAGTTTGATCCCCCCGGCCAGGGAGCTTCCCACACGGCACAGCAGACCTCTCCTGTCTCACCTTTTGCTCCCCTCAGCAGTGTACCTCAATAGATTCACCTGTTCTGCTCCCCACTGTCTCTGGTGAATCCTCTCAACCCCCACACCTCTGCCCTACACCCCAGCTCTTGTATGCATAAATAAATAAAAATTTTTTTTAAAGAGGTGCTAAATGAGCACAGAGGCTCAGAGGTAAAAAGAGCACAGAGGCTAGCTCAGAAGGCTTTCCACAGGGGGTTGTCTCTTTCCCTTATCCAGCCCCGGAAATGCCATGTGCAGGGCAATGAGAAGAGAGAGGGTCAGCACGTGGGTCTGCCGGGGAAAGCAGAGGTCAGCGTGGTCAGGGTGCCACCAAGCAGCTGACGGCCGCCCTGCGCCAGCTCACACCTCCTGCCAGGCGCTCCTGCCTCTGGGCTCTCTCCCGTCTCACTCCTGGTCAAAGCGTCACTCGGAATCCTCCGGTCCTTGGGTGGGGGGTTGGAGGCCACAGTTCTGACTCATTGCCAACTTGCTGTCTCTGGAAACCAGATCCAGGAGCTGCAGCTGGCGGCCGGCCGGCACGGCGACGACCTCAAGCACACCAAGAACGAGATGTCAGAGCTGAACCGCCTCATCCAGAGGATCCAGTGTGAGATCACTAACGTGAAGAAGCAGGTGGGCAGCAGGCAGCAGGCTCGCGCAGAGCCCTGAGGTCTAGTTTCATCCTCTGTGATGGAGAAACAGGGACCACCCTTTAGTAAAAGAGCAGTCGTCCTCGCCTGGGCTGGGGTGCCCTCAGCCACCTCAGGCCCTTTGGCCAAGCCGCCTCAGTACCGCTATGGCCAGAGTGGACACCAGCTCAGAGCCGGGCAGTGTTGGGGCCCGCTGCTCACGGTCCATGGTCGGGATAAGGAGATGGCTGGAGTTTAACTGGATTTAACAGAACCAGGATTAGAACTCATTTTTCGTCTTTCTTTTCCCCTTTTCTCAGACATTTTCTGTGTGCAACGCATTGCCCATGTCCCCTTTAGGTGAGGCCTCTGATGCAGCGCTCACCCCTCCTTCCACAGGACACACAGCATGTGGGGTGTGGGGACCCCTCTGTGGCCAAGTTCGGTACTGCCCTCAGGGTGGGGCATAGTCTGGGTGATGGAGAGAGGATGGTAGCAGGCGCAGCCCCCTGGGTCCCCAGCCATCTCTCTCTTTACTGGGAGTTCCTGTCTGACTGAGACTAGCAAACCCTAAACATCACGTCAGTGGGGAGATAATGTTAAGGGGGTAGGAAATCTGTCCTGTGTCCACTCCAAAGAACCAGGTCAACTCTGTGGGTGATAGAATTGCCAAACTGAAAGACTGTAGCCCCTCTCCTCCTGCACCCCACAACTGTCCACACCCAGCAATGTGGAGAAAAGAACAGCCTCCCCACTCCCTGTACGGCTGACTCACAGACTCTGGAGACGCTTCCTGCCCCGTTGGTACTGGGCATCACAGAGCTGCGGGGTGTTCGTCAGAGCCTGGTTTCTGAGGCTGTGGGTGTAATTTCGGGGTCTGAAATACCTCCTCTTAGGGAAGGTTCCCTTATTCATTCAGACATGGGGAGCATTTTGCTTCCTTCCCTGCGGAGTGCTAGAATAGTCCAGAAACCTCATGCTCAATGCTAACGGGTAGAAAGGGTCCCTGTGGGGGAACCCCTGCAGGCAGGAATCCAACCACAGTGCCCCTTGGCTGCTGTCTGACCTTTGGCAGCATCTTGGACTGTGTGGTCCTCCTGGGCCTCACATACTTTGAACCTAGAGCCATTGGCACCTCCCACCCTGGCACAAGACTTTTCAAACCTTGAATTTTCTGCCCTGAAGTGCAGCTGCTCTGGCAACTTCTCACACCTTTTAATATCCCCCTACAGCACGAAGCAGAGAGGACGAGCCTGGTGTTAGCTCTGCAGCTCGCTGTCGCCCTGGGATCATCTCTAAAGTGACAGGGCTGTGCCGCTTAACCCTTACGATCCCAGAGCTATTTTGTGTTTGAATGATCTCCTTGTTCTTCACTTTCAGTGCTCCAACCTGGAGACGGCCATCGCGGACGCCGAGCAGCGGGGGGACAGCGCCCTGAAGGACGCCCGGGCCAAGCTGGACGAGCTGGAGGGCGCCCAGCATCTGGCCAAGGAGGAGCTGGGCCGGATGATGCGGGACTACCAGGAGCTGATGAGCATCAAGCTGGCCCTGGACATCGAGATCGCCACCTACCGCAAGCTGCTGGAGGGCGAGGAGTGCAGGTGGGGGGCGCAGGGAATGCGGTGGCACCTAATGGAAAGGGGTTGTGGGTGTTCCCTCGCAGGCTGGGGCCACCGGGGATGTGGGAGATGAGAGGCAGCAGCACTGGTGACATGATCACAAAGCAGGGGGCATGACCGGTGGGCTCAGCTGCAGTTTCCGGCGGGGGTGGGGGGGTGGGGGTCTGTCATGAGCAGAACTGGCAGTGGCTGGCTCTGTGCAAAGGGCGGCAGCGGGCTGGCTGTGCTTAATCACTGACCGGGCCGCATACCCACTGCACAGCTGCAGTTGATCACTGAACGTCTTTGCTTCTCTGTCTTCTCTAAAATGGGGAGGTGATCTCCATCTCATGGGTTGTTGAAGGATGAATTAAACTGACATGGACATGAAAGCAGGAGCCCAGCCAAGCCTAGCAGAATCTAGACACTTCCCTGAGGTTTCTCCTTCTTGAACTTTCTGTCTTACAGGATGTCTGGTGAGAATCCATCCTCTGTGAGCATCTGTGAGTATCTCTGAGAGATGGGTTGAGTTGGGGAGTGTGACCGGATAGGGCAGCCGGGGACCCCAGGAGAGAGGATGCACCCTGCATTCCTCCTCTCTTCCCACCTGGGAGTTTCTGTGAATGCCTCCTGAAGTTTCTACAGTTTCAAAGGAAACCAAGTCCTCTTTTGTCTTATGGAAACAGTGACTGAAGCCACCCTTCCTTCCTGTCTCCCTGTGGCACTGGCATCCAGGGAAAGGGTGGAGAAAATGGACCTGGGGAAGCCTAGAGTCACGGGAGGGAGGGACCCGTCTGTCTGGCGTGGGTCTCATCTCGCACGAAGCTTGGTGCCTAGCAGGGTCCTGGAGGATCTTCTTTGTGGTGTTTTGCTGCTGAGGTTGCTGTGGGTCTCTGGGCAGGGCTCACTTGCTGACTGACACCCCTGCTCCTTCCCTGCCCTCGGGCCTTCCTCCTCAGCCATCATCAACAGCAGCAGCGGGAGCAGCTACGGCTACCACCCTGGCTCCGCAGCCGGCGCCGACCTCGGGGCCAGCAGCTCTGGCAGCGGCCGAGGCGGGCAGACCAAGACCAAAGGGGCACGAGTGGGGGACGTCAAGGACTCCCAAGACAAGGGGGCCCCCGTCAGGAAAGCCACCCGATAAGCCCACTCACCTCTGTGCCCGGGCTTTGCACCCCCCGCATACCCCTGCCCGCTCCCCGCAGCCCCCGCCCTAGACTGTCTGTGTACCGCACTCGACCACGCACCCTGGCTATGAGTTCTGACTGAAGCCTCTACCTCCCTTTTCCCCAGGCCCGTGTGCACATGGTGACTTCTTATTTTCCCTTCTGCCTGCAGCTGGCAGGAGGCTTTGGGTGACAAGCTGTAATTTCCTTCTTGGTCCTGGAAAGCTATGATCATCCTTAGGGAGAGAAGAGGAGGGAGGGCGGGAGGGAGAGAGAAGGAAGGAGAGAGGGGCTGGGAGGGGGAGTAGTTTTGCTCTGTACTTCGGCCTCATCAGCAGTTATTTTGGTGGGAGTATGTGGGGGTTCCTTGCCCTGCCAACTTCTAGGGGTGAATGTAGAGGTATGCAGCAAGGAGGAAAGAAACTAGACAGCTTCTATATGCCCCTTCAGAAGGATATTAGCAGAACAATTGCATTATTTAGGAGACAATATTTATACTCTCAGACCACCTGCTGTATTCATATTCACAAAGGCAAGGGAAGGAGAATTGGGGATTTTCTGCCCACCCATCTCATGTTGCCCAGTAATAGCTACTGCCATTTGTCAAGCACGTACCATGTACCAGCCGGCCTAAATGCATTGCCTCGAATTTTCACCCAGTCTTGCAAGGCTGATGCAAAACTGCCCTTGGAACAGACGAAAAGCTCTGCCCTCTGAGAGGCGGCAGACCTTGCCCCCACCCCCACCATGTGCCGGGTCCAGAATTGAGCCCAGACCTGGCTGACCACATCAGGTTACAGCCTCTTTAACAAAGGGAATGTCAAATGCACAATTCTTTTGACAAGGGGAGCAGAATTATGTTGCCTTTTTGGTCAAGAACTGTGGGTATGTGATTTATCCTTGGTCTTCTTCCTGGACTGGGTCCTACAAAAACTTTCAACTCTCCGTCCCTGTTGCCACTAGTTGTGTCCAGTGAGCAACCTTGATCTGTCTCTAGTGGTACTGCCCAGCCCGAAGTGGTGGCTCTCGATGTAAATATTCTTGAGCATGGTGACACGTGATCCTTCCTTTGCTTGAGTTAAGGATGTTGAATTTCTGCTTTATATTCAATAAACTTCCCTCTAGTAATGTCAAGGGTGTACTCCTGTCAGTGTGTCCATCTCTCTAAAGTGCCCACCCCCAATGAAGATATGCCCTACCTAGCACATGCACACAAGCCTTTGGGGAGGCTGGACACAGACCAGAGCAGACTGCCTGCTTGGGTTGGTCTGGGGAGAGATGAACATGCTTGCAAATCCCTGCACTCATACAAATCCGGGAAGGGTGCCCAGTGCAGCAATGCCAAGAAATGATAGAAATGGAGAAGCTAAGCAAGGGAGGTTTCCTGAAGAGGAAGAGAATTTAATAAAATACCCAGAAAGATGAGCACATAGATTCCTGAAGAGTACACTTAAATCACACCATCGCGGTATGTTTGGATGCAGGTTTTTCATGCTTATTTTGGCGTGGGTGTGTGAGGTCTCAGATTTTCTTAAGTTGGTAATGAAGTTAGATGCATTTCCAAGTCCCTCTGCATTGGCCTGCAGAATGTAGCCATCTAGCGGGCGTCCGGGTTCATCTTGTGGTACAGGTGTGCAGAGATGTCGCCCCTGCAGCCCCCAGGCAGTCAGGAGGACTTCTGAAGGGCAGGGCTCTGATCTCATGTGGCAGCCTCTGCTGAACTCACTGTGCCTTTCATATTACTGAGGAGGTCGTCTTCCTTGTGCACCAGACACAGTGAAGCAGATTTCCCAGAAGTCCGATCAGACTTCTGCCCAGATGGCTCCCTCAAACATCACTGCTGTCGCCACTGTGGACACTAGGAATAGTGTCTGGGACTTCACAGGGGTCTATTCCAGCTCGCCCACTAACCAGTCACTTGTGATACTCAGACCAAACAGTGATTCTTAACCTTGTTAGTCTTGTACTCAAGTTATGTGCCTTTTCCTCTGAAAAGTGTACAGAACCATGTCTGCATGTTAGAGGTTCACAGACTCTTAAAGCCCATCCATGGACTCCTGGGTCATTGTCAGGAAACCAAAGTGACTCCATCTTGTATCAACACCATCTTAGACCCATGGCCCAGAAGATGGGAAGATGGCCAGGATCACCACTGTTTCCTTCACATGTATTAGCCTGTATCTATGATCCATACACGCTGTCATGGCGCTGGCATCATTAGTCTTACACGAGAACCAGCGCATGTACTAAGCAGGGTATAAGAAGACCCCTGTCGGGGGGGAGGGGAGGCGTGGACCCTTCCTCAGCCAGAAGTCCTGCCCACCACCACTCTGGTGCTGAGGCACTTATATATACATTGCCCCTGATACACTGATTTGCCTGCCTCATTCTTAAGTCTCAAATTTCCTTCTCAGTTTGGGAGAATACATTTGCTCCTACAGCTGTAGTCACGAACTCCAGCACCAAACATCCCTAAGGCCCTTCCCAACACTGATGCCCTGCCTTTTCCAAAACACCAATTTCCCAGTGACCCCTAAGAGGGGCTGGAGAGAGGTGGCGCATGTGACCCACAACCTGAAACCGCCTGAGAGGAGCCCATGGGCCATTGGAAGGCCACATCCTCCAGGCGTCCAACAGCTGGGCTGGGAGGCCTCCCAGAGGCGCAGGGAGGAGCCAGAGGGCAGGCAGTTGCCCTCGCGGGGCAGTGACATATCCCATGCTGGGGTGTCAAGAGGAGCAGAGGTGGCAGCTCATCCACCAGAGAAGTGGAGACAGTCTCTGCCAGCTGGGACTTAGGATCCCGAGAAACGCACTGGGTGATCGTACTCTTGCTTTTGGATTCAGTTTGGAGATTCCTTTGAACCCTAAGCTGGGGACATGTCAGAGGCAGGGCCGGTGGTGACCAACACAAATTATCTAAGTGAGATTTCAGTAGACAGGGCAAAGAAAACAGAAAGAATGGGTCCATGTAGTTTTGATTGGAGAAAATGCCCAGAGGAGCTAGGGAGCACCCACCCTATCAGGGAGGGTAAGTGTCTGGTTCACCTGCTCTGTGTGGACCTCCAGGGAAGGGCCTGTTAGAAGCTGAGTTATCTGCCCATGACATTAATGCTCATGGGGTCCCTTCATTTCCTGGATGACTCCCACTGCTCCTTTGAGATTCCTTTTGGGTACCCATTCCTCCTGGATGACTTCCTGAACTCTCAGGCTGGCTGAGCATCTATTTCTTAGGTGCTCAGCACGCAGTCGTCACCTTCACCATGATGTTTCCACATGTGATTGGGACGATCTCTCTGCAGATGATTCTATCACCGCCAGACTCAGGGGCCTCAAGGGCAAACACTCCCCTTATTCTTTGCTGGGTTTTGCGATTAGTAGACAATTAAGGGAGCTTCACCTAGCAGAGATATCCAGAGTAGGATGTTTCTAGGCTCTTTCTACCTATCACAAATAATATGCTTAAAAGAGTTTTAGAGGGTAAAACCCATACATCTATGGCCATTTTTGCCAAGGTGCCAAGATCAGTCAAGGAGGAAAGTGCTGTCTCTTTAAGAAATGGTACTGGAACAACTGGTATCCACATGTGAAAGAATCAAGTTGGACCTTCGTCTCTCACCATGTACAACAATTAATCAAAATGGATCAGCAACTTAAATATAAGCACTAAAATAATAAAACTCTTAAATATACAGGTAAATCTTCATGACCTTAGATTTCACAGAAGATTCTTAGATATGACACCAAAAACATAAGCAGCAAGAGAGTAAATAGATAAATTTTACTTCAACAAAGTACATTAAAGAACACTGTCAAGAAAGTGAAAAGACAACCTTCAGAATGGGAGAAAGCATTTGCAAATCACACTTCTGATAAGGATCTAGTATCCAGAACATGTAAAGAACTCTGACCACTCAACAACAAAAAGACAAACAACTCAATTAAGAAATGAGCAAAGACTTTTAACGGACCCTTCTTCAAAGACGCTATATACAAATGGGTAACAAGCGCATGCAAAGATGTGCAACCTCTTTAGTCATCAGGGAAATGTGAATCCAAGCCACAACGAAGTATAATTTCACACCCGCAAGGATGACTGTAATACAAAATAATGGAAAATAAAAAGTGTTGGCAAGGATGTGGCAAAACTGGAACCTTTTTACGTTGCTGATGGGAACGTGTGATGGTTAAGCCACTGTGGAAACTGTCAAACAATTTCTCATGGATAAACACGGGGAATTGCTGATGTAACCAAGCAATTCCGTTCCTGGGCACATATATCCAAGAAAATAGAAAACAGGTGCTTAAACAAATGCGGGCATAGACATGTTCAATGCAGCGTTGTTCACAGTAGCCAAATGTGGAAACCGCCTGCTGTGGCCTGAGTGTTTGTGTCTTCCCCAAATTCATATGTTGAAATCCCAAGCCTCAAAAATGATGGCATTAGGAAGTGGGACCTTTGGGGGTCCTTAGGCTGTGAGGGTGGAACATGCCGGGATGGGATTAGTGTTCTTATAACGGGGGACACAGGGCTCCCTCACCTTTCCTGCCATGTGCGGACAGCGTTAGAATGTACAGTCTCTGAAGCAGCAGGAGGGCTCTCTCCAACAGCGATCATGTAGGCACCTTGAACTTGGACCCAACGCTCCAGAGCTGTGCGAAGTGAGTTTCAGTTTTTATAAGCTACCAGTCTGTGGCATTAATTATAATAACCCAAAAGGACCAAAACACAAGCCAAATGCCCATCAACAAATGAATGTATTAAAAGAAAACTATTGTGCAGAATATTATTCAGTCATAAGGAAAGATGAAATTTTGTCATTTGTAGCAAAAGAGAAGGAACTTGAGGTGATTATGCAAGTCCAAGTTAGCCAAAAAGGTAAAGACAAATATTGCATGATTCCACATACCTGCACAATGTAAGAAAACAAAGCAGGTGAACTGACAAAACAAACACAAATACTTGGACATTGATAATTGAACTGAGATTACCAGAAGTGAAGGGGGGAGGTGGTGGAGAATTGGTGAAAAAGGTATAAAGGGATGATGGTGAGAATTTTTTTTCCTTCAAGAAATAATAAAAAATTAAAAAACCCTGTGGTATATACTTTACAAAGGAATATGATTCAGCCATAGTAAGGAATGAAGTACTAATGCATGCAACAGTGTGAATGAACTTCAAAAAAGTGAAAGGACTAGATACAGAAGATCACATATTGTAAGGTCTAATTCATAGCAAATGTTTAGAATAGGTAACTCTATAGGATTTGGGAGTTGCAGGAAGTACCTGCTAATGGGTCCTGGGTTTCTTTAGGGGATGATGAAAATGTTTGCAACTAAATAGAGGTGGTGTCTGCACAATTTTGCGAATCTACTAAATGCTGCATGTCTACCTTAAAATGGTTAATTTTATGTTTTGTGAACCTCCCCAAGTAAAAAAAATAAAACGGGTAAGAGTAGTGGAGAAATTGTCAGAGAAATGGTGTCCTTGGATCTCTCTTCCAACTTTTCCCATCATATGGCAAATAGTCACCTGGAACAGAAATATGGAGAACAGTGGGGGCCACTAGGAGGATGGAGATGATGTCCCCTCCATTTGATCAGCCAAGGGCAGGTTTGGAGTTCTGTGCATGATCTCCTTCTATGCCCTGAATCCCTGGATGCAAAGATGACATCATCAGAATGTCATCCCCAGTAACCTCCTCCTCTCTTTCCTGCCCCTTCTTCTGGTGTCTCTCCCCCTCCTTCAGACCTTTCCATTTTCTGATCTTTACAGCTTTCTCCTGGGTGCCAAACTTGACCTAGTGTGAGGCTCGCACTTTGCACCCCTGTTCATTGGTAGAGAAAGTCTCATTGAAACAGATGCTCAGTGATTTTGAGAAATCACCTTGTCCATCCTTGTTCTCTCAGACCCAACTAGTCAGAACCTGTCCTGTTTCACGGTCTCAGGTGTGGATTCCCCTCGACTCCCTTTTTCCCAAGATGTAGTCCTGGCACTGAGAGTAGCTGCTGGTCAGGCTAAAATGTCCAGTCAGGCAGGGAGCCTCTCAGGGAGCTTACAATTGGACCTTACAAAAGTCTTGGTATGAGGATATCTCTGAAAACAGCAGGCAGGCATTATGGCCAGATTAGCATGACAGCTGGACCACCCCGACAGGAAGTTTAAGGTAAATAGGGACTAGAGAGAGGGTGTCTTGATCCTCAGCAACTCTGGGACCCCCCCCAGGCAACATCCCTATTTAAGTCCCCCTAGCTTGTGTCAGACTATGATGATCCCCAATCCACACATCCCCACCACCCACATTCCTGCACATACTCCCCACCTTCCCTGAATCTGAGCCCCTAATAAAATATGAGA
>PVIJ01000851.1:185139-241798 GCA_004024925.1 Scalopus aquaticus
TCTCTCTCTCTCTCTCTCTCTCTCTCTCTCTCTCTCTCTCTCTCTCTCTCTCTCTCTCTCTCTCTCTCTCTCTCTCTCTCTCTCTCTCTCTCTCTCTCTCTCTCTCTCTCTCTCTCTCTCTCACTGCTTGGACTTTTGAGTCGTCCTTCCTTTGTCCCGAGCCACTTTCAAGGCTGCCCCCCTCCAAGGCTACACTCAGGCTCTTGAATGAATGGATGGGCTTGATTCCCTCACTTGGTCACTACCCGGGAATCAACACACTCCCACAAAGCTATATTGAAAAAGAATATAAAGAAACTGGAATAATTGACCCTCTCTTGTGTGCCACCAATGGTGAGGAATAGAGACACGGAGGTCAAAGGACAGCTAACGCACAAGGCGGCCTCTGACAGGTGGACTGTCAGTCACCAGAGCCCGAGGGCACACGCAGAGACACTTGCTCCTCAGCTCAGGGCTCATGCCTGTGGCGGGTGCTCAAATACCTAACAGCTGGTACAATAAGGCCTGAGCCCATCACGGTAGATGTCTCCTCAGGCAAGTGGGATGGCTGTGCCAGTCCCTGGGAGGGGTGCGGCTCTACTGGGTCTGATCAGGCCTGTGTCCTCTGACAGGCGTTGGGGCACATCTGTCAGCTGGCAAGTGACACCCACAATTCATGCCCTAACTCTGCAGCCAGGGGCCACAGGAGCAGAGAGCACTTCCGGCCTTGGGGGAGCTGCTCAACTGGAGGGATGGGTCAGCACCCGGGGGTGGGGCCACAGGCAGGAAAGTGCAGCTGACCCTGCCAGGAGGGTGCAGGATCCTGGGAAATGGGGGAGAGCTCTTTGCAGGAGGTGGGGGTTGGTTTGTCCTAAAGGAGCGATGACCCCGCCCTGGTGGGCAGGAGGCTGGGAGAAGAGCCCCGAGTATGACTTGGGGAAAAGAGAAGTAATCATCTCACAAGTACCCCTCACCTTCAACTTCCCCAAGTCCTGAAATTATACAAATTTGCTTCAGAAGAGCAAAAAGAGCTGAGAATGGGAGCAAAGGGTCAGGTCTGGTTGGAGGGCGGTCTGTGACTGGAAGCAAAAAGCGGTTCTGGGAGCTTAGGATTTCACACTGTGGTTCTGATGTCAAAAGGCAGCAGGGAGCAGGAGCTGGAGGCCAGGAGCTGCTGTGTGTGCTCACGGGCCTGGAGCTCAGGCTGCAGCCAGGCTGCTGAGTTTGAGCCCCACTTCAAGTCCCAGCTTATCCTTTCACCAAGCGGTGCCACCTCTGGGAGTTACTTCACTTCCTTATGCCTCAGTGTCTTTGTCCGAATAATCTCAGTGCCTGGCTGTGGGGCTGTTGCGAGAATGAACGAGTTAATGTCTGGGAAGTGCTGAGGGCTGTGCCTAGCCAGGCTAAGGCTGTGTCCGCATCTGCTATCATCGCCATCATCAGGATCATTATTATTTACAAGGTGCCTCCTGTCCACCTCGGGAAGTAGGTGGAGCAGGGATTGGTATGCCCCTTTTAGGGATGTGGAAACAGGCTTAGGAAGTTGGGAGACCCACCCAGGCTCACGTACAGGGCCTGGGTCCGCACAGTCCCAGGTCTACACGCTCAGCCAGAGGCTCAGGATGGGGAGGGAGGACAAGGCAAGCAAAGCTCAGAGGAGACGGTCAGGGCCCAGAGCTGAGCCAGGAGGGAGCAGGATGTGAGGAGCACAGGGCTGCCCGGAAGGCACTTCTCTGGCAGCCTCGCTGCAGGACGGGTGTGGAACCGAGTGCCTGGCAGGACAGCCCTCCCTGGTCCTTTATACTCAGCTTCTCTGGGGTGAGCTCACCTTTGGCCTTGTCAGCTGCAAACCTGCTGAACAACCATTCTGCCCCTGATGAGTGGCTCTGATTACGGCCAAACCCCCCAGAGACTGAACTGCACCTGGTGTGCCTGGGACTGAGCAAAACTGAAACACAGGAGGACATGGGATATGAGGAGGGGGGCTCGTGGAGGGGTCACAGACAGTGTGCTCATTTCCTGGGTCCATCTGCTGAGGAGGGCTGGCGGCACATAAGCTGAGGTCATCCAAATAGCCCAGCTCATTCTCTCTAATTTTGGAGACAATTACTTGCTAAAGAACCATTTGCTCCCCTTTCAGGGCCTCTGGCCTCTCTACCCCCCCACCAGCCCTCTTGCCCACACAGCAGCTAGATTCTGCTTCCTTTGACACATATTTCTTGGTTCCGCCTGGCTCAACAATCCTCAGTGGTGCCCTATTACTCACGTTATCCCCTGTGCAGCTTGGATTTAGTGATGACTCCTTCTTGGAGGTTCTGTTTCTCACAAATACCCTGGCTCCTGCTGTTCTCACCATTCCTCACTGCCAGTCCACCCAAGTCTTCTTCTTTTGAAAGACTGGGGTCTGAACCCCTTCTTCCAGGCAGCTCTTGGGGATTCAGTGTCCTTAGGTCTTGCCTCTCCTCTGTGCCTTCTTTTTTTCTCTCATATCATACAACAATTGCCTTCTTGGATTATACTAGATCTTCTTGCCCTTCTATCTAGGAGGCCACTTCTGGAGGTTTAACAGAGGCAGGGTGCCGTTGGGCCCAGGCTGGGGGCATGGGATCGCAACAAACGTGTCAAACTGATCATCTCCATTACAGATTAGGAACAAAAATACTGAGAAAATTACAAATTATTTGGTAAACCAAATAAAACATTTTGGCTATAAAATTGAATATATAAATATTTTCTGAATGTCCAAGCAAGATGTTCCCGGTAACCTGGGGGTGTGATTCTCTGATCTGATGCACTCATTCCTATCATTTCATGGGTGAGCAAAACTGCAGTCTGCCGCGCCAAGCAATGCTCAGAATTCACTTCCCACCTAGAAAACTGGGAACCCCCTAAAGGGCATAAGGGGCAGATGGAGAGGGCATGTATCGATCACATCCTTGCTCTTCCACCAGTCCAAGGGGCCTCCCAAAGCGGGTGGTTCTGTTTCCTTCTATCCAGAGTCTCCCCAGATCTCAATGAAGGCCTTTGTGACCTTGATGAACTGTGTCCCTGTCCTGAATTTTTTGTGTCCCTCCTTTTCTCCCTCCAGCAAAAAACACAAGCACCCAAGTAGCCTCACCTGGGTCCTCCCTTCCTGTGTGTGCCTAGCACTCTCCTCCTTCCTCTGTTATCATTCTCATCAACAACATTGGGTGTCTCATTCTTAATGGCCAGTAGTTCATTAACTAATTCACACTAAGGGGTTAATGGCTTGTTAATAGTTTGATGAGGTTCTTTTCCCAGGAGGAATTTGCATTCAGAGGGATCCAGAAACTAAGTTCTTTGAGGGCAGGGTTTTTGCATTGTCTCCCTTAACACTTCATGATGTCCATAGATGTTCGATAAATGGCTCAACACCAGTAGACTTCATATTTGAAAAGTGCTCCCTACTGAGTTTTGCTCTTGCAAAGCACTTATTAAACTAGTGATTATTATCATTTCTAATGGAGAATTTTCCACGTTCAGAGATGGCCTGGGTGGAGAGATTCCTTGAACCTGGGACCTCTGAGAACCCCAGCCCCTTGGCCCTCTAGTCGCAGATGGCACAGCGAGGAAGAGGCTTCTCCCGGAGAGAGGAAGGAGATGGGAGAGAAGAGACAGGGAAGGTGGGTTTCCAAATCCTCCCTTACTCTCTTTTCCGGTATTGACAGCATTTGCTGACCTTTGAACACCAGGCTCTTACTGAGCACTTGATGTGCATTAATAGGTGTCTCTGTCACAATCACTCCACGAGTTTATTATCCCCTGATAGTAGGGGCAGCTGAGGCCTAGCAAGGTGAAGCACAGTTGGCAGTGTGGTGGCGCTCAGAGCGGGTGGGCGCCAGTACGGATGTCCCTGAAGAGGCACCACCCCTTGCTGGTTGCTGCTCCAACAACCGTCAGTCCTCTCACCTCATTGCCTGGGAAGGGAAGTCCAGAGGCTGGTCCTGGGCCCAGAGCAAGGAGTACTGGGCAGGGGGAGAACCCAGACACTAGGAACATGCGTTCAATACACAGGTGTGAATTCAGAGGTGTCCTGAGCACAGGAGAGGACGTGGGGCTAACTCCAGGGTCTTAAGTGGGATTTGGAAAGAGCAGAAGGCTAGGGAGGGAAGGTGCTCCCACTTGGGAAGGAAGAGTTTGGCAACACTTTGGAGGAATTTGAGGATGAGGCCTGAGGTGAGATGTCATTGGACCATGTGGGGAATAGCTAGGAGGGAGGTTGTGGGACAGGGCAGAGGGCGTAGCAACTGCTGGGATGTTGAGGGCTGGGTAGGAGCGGCCATGTGTGTCAGAGAAATATACAGCCAGCGGGCCATGGAGGAGACCTCCAGGGGGCATTGGGTCAAGTGCTGTGACAGGCCTTAGGGTCATGCCACCTGCTCCCCTGTCCCCAGCACTGGGCACAATGTCTGACGTGTGGCAAGGCCTCAATAGAGATCACTGAGGGAGAAAGGGAGTGAGGGAGGAGTATATGAGTGCTGTC
Source organism: Scalopus aquaticus (assembly GCA_004024925.1). Classification (NCBI taxonomy): domain Eukaryota; kingdom Metazoa; phylum Chordata; class Mammalia; order Eulipotyphla; family Talpidae; genus Scalopus; species Scalopus aquaticus. The sequence continues at coordinate 189,623 of PVIJ01000851.1, forward strand.
TGATCTGGAGAACCTTCTACTGTCCTTACAAAGAACAAGTGAGCTGATGCGATGCAGACTTCAGAGGAAGCCGTGGGGGGCGCAGACCCGGTCTCCAAGCACATCAAGGACACACCGGGGCCTGAGGGGTAGGGCTCACGAGCCTGGGCTGTGCTGACCCAGGAAGTCTTTTTGGAAGAGGGTGGGAATGGGGGACAATAGAGCAAAAGGTGTCAAGCGGGGGAGAGATAAGGACAGATGGAAAGGGAGAGGATGGATGAGGAGAGATGGAGGAAGAAGGTAGGGGCGAGAAATCCTGGTGAGCCATGAAGACAATCGCAGGGTAGGAGTGTGGGGAGGGGGAGGGATTCCAGGTTGACCCCCTAAACAAAGTGAGACAGGGCCCCAAGTCAGCTTGGCTCCAGATTCTTCCCTGCCTGTGGTCGTACCCAGCCAAGTGTCACAGCCCATCCACAGTGCCCCAGCAGGGACCTTCAGGCAAGGGTGGTCTCGGGGACAGAGCCAGCCATGGGCAGAACAGGGGCCCAACTGCAGTGTACTCACAGGAGCGGCCTGGGGCCCCTGCAGGAGCCAGAGACCCAGGTGGAGAGACTTCGGGGCAGGGGTTACAGGAGTTTGGAGCAGGATGCAGGTGCTCCTCCTGGGAGGCCTGCCCTCAAGGGTGCAGCATCCTTGGCTGGTGGGGGTCTGGAGAGATGCTACAGGAACTGAGCCTCAGCTGCCAGCAGCTTCTTGAACTCTGAACAGATGGTTCCTGTCCTCACATTGCTCCTACTCTTACTAGCAGGTACACATTGGAGGGAAGACAGAAGTGATGAAATGGACCACCCAGGAGCCTTCTTGAACCTGCGGGCCGGGTGAGCCTGTCATCTCCATATCTCTTCCCAGTTGGCTGCCTGAATTTCGCAGTCACCTACCTGCCCCCGTTCCCTACTCCTCTTCTCTTCTTCACTCCGCGCAGTGCTTGAAGGGATGTCAGCTGCCCTGTGAACACCCAGCCTGCCTCACTGTGGGAGTCTGGGAGAGGTGAAGTGTGGTGATTCTTTTCCCTGGGAACATACGAAAAACACCTGGCTTCGTGTCCAGGGTTGACTCTATCTGGTCTGTTCGTGTCCCCTGTGGGGAAGAGGGTTACCCCACCCCTAAGGCCCCAGCAGAGAGAGCTGCTGTTCTCTCTGGGTCAGAAGACGCGGCCATTGTGGGTGTGGTGAATACCTGAATGATGGCCCTTTTCCGGGAAAGCTGTAATTGGAGCCCCCAGATAACCTAACCACTAGCTGCCCTGTCCAACAAAGTCCATCAGCTATTGGGGGTCTCCTGAGTCCCCAAGAGGAAGTCCACAACCCAGACAAGATTAATCGTGATAGGGATGGTGAAGTGCCAGTGATATCCCCCTGGAGAGCCTGGGGCCTGGGGCAAATTACCCAATAACAGCCGGTTAATTAGATAAAACCCGAATTACATGAGCAAGGCTTGCAAGCCCAGCAATTTGAAGGTTTCATGTTGTTTCAGAGGTGGGGAGGGCTTGATCTCTAGCTCAGCATAGAGAAAATGACTTCTAGCTCCCAGCCAAGCCAAACCCACGAATTAAACTCTTGACTGCCCATCCACGAGCCCCAGTGCCAAGCACATATAAGGAAGGGCACCTGCCAGTCTTCACTGCAACCTGCAGCACCTGTGTGGGAACCGGCCTTCGTCCCTTCTGCACCTGAGCTTCATCTCCACCAGCAACATGAGCCGACAATTCACCTGCACCAAGGGGGCTGCCACCAAGGGGGGCTTCAGCGGCTGCTCGGCCGTGCTCTCGGGGGGCAGCTCGTCCTCCTACCGGGCAGGGGGCAAAGGGCTCAGCGGGAGCTTTGGCAGTCGGAGCCTCTACAATCTAGGGGGCATCCGGACCATCTCCCTCAACATGGCCAGTGGCAGCGGGAAGAGTGGTTTTGGGTTTGGCCGGGGCCGGGCCAGCGGCTTTGCGGGCAGCATGTTTGGCAGTGTGGCCCTGGGACCCTCGTGTCCAACTGTGTGCCCTCCAGGGGGCATCCACCAAGTCACTGTCAATGAGAGCCTCCTGGCCCCCCTCAACGTGGAGCTGGACCCCGAGATCCAGAAGGTGCGCGCCCAGGAGCGGGAGCAGATCAAGGCTCTGAACAACAAGTTCGCCTCCTTCATCGACAAGGTGGGTGCGCTAGGGCCGGGGACACTGTGAACGGTCCTTCTCTTTTCTTCTTGGAACATGAGCTTTTGTTATAGCAGGAGGGGTTAAGGTTAGATATGAAGAAGCACTGGCTATGGAAAAGGCAGGTCCTATTGATCATTGGCAATTTACCTAAGATTCCCTGTATAGTGTTTCCCAAGGGAAGATAGGAGTTGCTAGTGGCAGAGGTTTACCAGGGTTACCTATAGGACCTCCAAAGGGAAGAGCCTGCCTGTTATTGAAGGGACAACTTGGTGTCCTTGCTAAATTTGGGCCTGACACTGGTGGTGTACAAAAACAGTCAGAGGGACTCTGCCCCAGAGCAGAGGGAGAAGCTTGTCCTCCCCCATCCATCCATGCTGAGTTCATCCACTCAGCATATGACCAATGGAGCAGGTATATCAGTGTGAGGTCATTCAGGGATGACTCAGCCACAGCAGCGGATGATGGGGACACTTGTCTGGGTTCAGTCCCATTGGCCGAGGAGCTCTCCAGAGGCAGGATAGAGCAATGGGCAGGAGGTTCTCACGGGACGCTGCTGGGACCTGGTGCTGGCCCCTTGCCCCTTCACTTAGCAGCGTGTGGATGTGGAGAGTTATTTATCCTCATCTCCACAGTTTGGATAACAAGCGATCTCTTGGGGTCCTTGCCTGGTGTATAAAAGAAAATACTCGTGAGATCTTGGCATAATGCCTGGCACATACTAGGTTCGCTCCAGATGGTGGCTATTGTTATTATCATTTTTATCTCTGGAAAGTGAGGGGCAGGATACTGAGAAGGAGGAATCAAAGGCATGGCAGAGCCTCAGGAGATCATCCAGTTTAGATAGGTGCTGACTTGACTTTCGGTAGATAAGAAATTGCTGTTCCTGTTTGATGAGTCAGCAAGAGCTTGGAGATAACCGCCGCACCCAAGGTCACATGGGGCGGGAGGAGAGGGTGGGCATCCTGCCTCCCACCCCAGACCCAGTCCTGGGACTAGAGGGCCATATTGGTTACATGACAACAGACACCAAGGACAGGTCGACCCAGGACAAAGGCGGCGCCTGAGAGGGTCAGCAGCCGCCAGAGCCCAGCTCCTCCACACTTCAGGGCCTGCTCTGTTTGTCTCTGTGGTTCTTCCCTAAGCCTTTCACATCTGGGCAGTCAAAGTGTCCTGAGGCTTAGGGGCTGGAGGAAGAGAGCAGACTGACCTTTGGCTGGGCTTGTCAAACGCCATTGTGGGGTCAAATCTGGAGACATGGAAAGAAAGATGAATGTGAAGATGGTCACCTCTGTAAACAAAGGCGGCTACCTGGGCGGGGACGGAGCGGGCTGAGGTCCCTGCAGGTCCCGGATGATCTCAGTCTCCAGAGGAGTACAGTCCCATAACTCTGGGCAGCCAGAGAAGATGGGTACAGCCCAACAGAAGTCCTGATCCAGGGTGTGGTCCAGATGGGGGTTGGGGTATCCCGGGTGTGGGATAAACATGACAAAGTCAGGACTGGTTAAGCCAAGCCCAGCGCTGGGTGCCCAGCTGGAGGCAAGCTGTTGGTGCAGCCCAGACCCCTTTCCGCTATGCTGTGTCTGACTTTAGAGGATACAACTTTATTTACATAGTAGCTCTGCTCAGCTGGATTAAGGGAAGTCACATTCTAAAAACTGTGCCTCCGCAAACCAAACCAGAGAGGTGTTTGCAGATCCACCCCCTTGGGTCAGTTTCCTGGCCAGTCGAGGCCCCAGTGGCACAGGGAGCCCCACCCACATCCGTGCTTGCTCTGGGAAAGATGGCTCCGAGGGGCAGGACTAAGGGAGAAGGAAGAGGCCGTGAGCGCAGCTGGAGGTAGAGCCTGATGCAGGGATTTAGACCTGGAAGCTCTTGGCTCACTGAGCCGTGCAGAACTTGACGTGCTGTGAAGTGAAGCGCAGACACCCTTCCTTTACCAGAATGGCCAACCTTCCCAAAGGGGGACCCAGCCTGACCCTGTCCTGGCATTTTCTGGCACGCCTGACCTGCGCTGATTTGGCCATGGTGGATTCTGGGTGGCCGGATGCAGGGTGATGGGGAATCATGTCTAGGTTCAGCTCTGGCTCCACTCTTCATTAAACTTTGGAAGGGGGCTCAACACCTCTATGCCTCAATTTCCTTCCTATGAAATGTAGTTATGGATTTGTCTACCTCCTGCAACTGTTGTGAGGGGCAAAGGAAGAAATGCAGGTCGAAGGCTATGCACAGTGGCCACTGAGTGCCCGGTGTGACTATTTCCCGGGGACACAACAGTTTCTGTTGGGTTCCAGGTGCGGTTCCTGGAGCAGCAGAACCAGGTGCTGGAGACCAAGTGGGAGCTGCTGCAGCAGCTGGACCTGAACAACTGCAAGAACAGCCTGGAGCCCGTCCTCGAGGGCTACATCAGCACCCTGCGCAAGCAGCTGGAGGCGCTGTCCGGGGACAGGGTGAGGCTGGACTCGGAGCTGCGCAACACGCGGGACGTGGTGGAGGACTACAAGAAGAGGTGAGCTGGCCCTCTGCTTGGACAACTGGCCTCTCCCTCTGAGCTCATCCTGGAGGAGGGCTTCTCATGTAGAGATTTGGAGGTGGTGGGCTGTGTCTTGGTCACACCAGGAAGAATCGCACCCCAAAACTCTCAAACTTGTTCCCTACCCCTCCAGCCTCTGCCTGGGCACTTAGGACAAATGTCCAGTTAGCTGGGCAATGGCCAGAGCATTCTCTTTGCCTCTGGGGTGACAGAAACCTGGAGTAAACTACTCATTGGTTAAAAGGGGCTTAAATCCATTTGCCCCCCCGAACTGTATTGGGAGTAATGAAGGCCTTTTCAATTCTAAGCCTCTATTCAGATTTTGAGGGAGGAGGTTGCTTCTTGCTTCCTTTGAGATTCCCCACAGGACATTCACCCTACATGCTCCTTCCTCATTTTTGAAGCTGGACCCTCAATACTCTCCTGCAAAGTCTTTATCATTGTCGCTGCTCCGGGAAGCCCCTTTTGCCTGGCTGGTGCCACGGGCCCAGCACGCTCCAGCCCCTTGGTGCCTGTGCCCACTGACAGGCACACTGCCCCGCGCTCAGGGTCTCCTGGGCAAACTGGGTTCTCAGGGAGATGTGTTAACTGGCTGAGCCTGGTGTCCCCACAGGTACGAAGAGGAAATCAACAAGCGGACGGCTGCGGAGAACGACTTTGTGCTGCTTAAGAAGGTGAGGGGAGGCAGGCTCTGAGCCGGGCTGGCCTGGACCAGAGGGGCTGGCCTGGCAGCGTGCTCTGTGCGGAGGAAGTGAACCCAATCAGAAACAGTGAGGGGAAGCCACCCCGAAAGGCTATGCAGAAAGGGAGTACACGTTGGGCAGGCTTTGTCTCCAGGCCTTCCGGAGTGTTTGAAGTGGATGAGGTTTGTCCATGGTGAGGACACGTGGGGGCTCCCACAGCTGTGGGCCCAGCTCAGATGTCAGAGGATGACTAGTGGTGGCCGGGCTGGGCCCCCTTCCCCCCGGGGGCAACCGCTCCTGCTGAGGGGGTGCATTCTCAGGGCAGGCAGGCTGGGCTGTTTGCTCCTTCCACTTTCCCATGAGCCTCCAAAGAGAAGTGGCAGCTATTCCCTGTGCCAGGCACGCGGGCTGGGTGGGTGTTGCCTGCTTGGCTGCAGCAACAGCAACCAAGGCGTGGCTGGGGCATCTTTCAGGACGTGGACGCGGCTTATGTCAGTAAAGTGGAACTGCAGGCCAAGGTGGACTTCATGAACCAGGAGGTCAATTTCTTGAAGTGTCTCTACGAAGGCGTAAGTCTGTCTCTCCACTCCCACCTCTGAGGGCAGCCTATGGGTAAGACTCTGTTCTGCCCCCACTTCCCCCCACCCGTTAGCCACTCTCCTCCCACTTCAGCCCTGGGGTTCCTCAATCTCCACCCTCTCGGTGGGAAGAAAATGGGCTTGCCCCATGGCAGCGGGGATTTGTCCAGGATCCAGCGGGATCACCATTTGACCAGGGGCAACGGTCTTGGTTGGGGGCCTGTAAGTTGGCATCACTGGGATTTATTCACCTTGCGGCCGGGAGTCGACCGCAGTCAAGTTCTGAGACCATCCCATATCCCCTGCAGGAGATCACTCAGATCCAGTCCCACATCAGCGACATGTCCGTCATCCTGTCCATGGACAACAACCGGGACCTGAACCTGGACAGCATTATCGACGAGGTCCGCAACCAGTATGAGGATATTGCCCTGAAGAGCAAGGCCGAGGCCGAGGCGCTGTACCAGACCAAGGTGAGCGGGGCTGGGGCTGGGGCTGGGGCGGGGAGGGTGACTCCAGCACGTGTGAGGGCTGGACCTGATTGTTCCCGGAACAGAGAGAATGTCCAGTTCACACTCCCTGACCCCCATAACATCGCAACCCTGAGACACCCTGCACTCCCAGCACGTGCACCCCGCACATCCCACCCTGCACTCCCAGCCGTGTCAGGCTCATCCTCATTCTGTGCTTTGGGGTCCCAGTTCCAGGAGCTGCAGCTGGCGGCCGGCCGGCATGGGGACGACCTCAAAAACACCAAGAATGAAATCTCCGAGCTCACCCGGCTCATCCAGAGGCTGCGCTCAGAAATTGAGAATGTGAAGAAGCAGGTGAGGGAACTGGCAGTCTGTGTCCTGGGCGGGGTGGGCACAGCTGGAGGGGGATAAGTTAGATGTCAGTCTCCTAAGTCTCTGGCCGCCTTCCTCCCGTGGGCAATGAGGTGACAGCCTCAAACACATAGAGAGACGTCCCCGGAGTGTGTCACCTACTCACCCCAGAGGTCTCTGCTGAAGTTCCTGCCCCAGAAGCCTTCTCTGACCCCCCAGGTTGACCTAGGCCCACATCCCCCCATCCCCAGCCCCAATCAACATGCTCTCCTAGCACCTGTACCCCCTGTTGTCAAACTTCTGTAATTGGCCAACACCTGCCTGTCCCTTCCTCCCAGACTGGGACGGCCAGTGCTCTCCCAGCAGCCAGCACAGTGCCTGGCATACAGCAGCAGCTTACTAAACATTGTTGATTAAAGGATGGAGGTGAAGTGGTCTCAGAGAGCACCACTGAATGGCTTCCTGTGGGTGTTTATTCAGGCCTTACTCAGTCATTCTCAGGAATATCGGCTGCAGTTTCAGCTTTCATAGGCAGGAAGACTAGAGCCCCATAAATAATAAACAGAGCAGCAATTCTTATGATTTAGCACACTGAAGCCTCACAAAGACCTGCGAGGTGAGCATTGCCCATTGTTGTGATGGGAAAACTGAGGCTCGGAGTGGTGTCGTGGTGTGGGCAGTGCTTACTGGCAGAGCTGTGATGGAAATGCAGGTCTCCTTGTTCAGTGCTCTTTCCACTCTGCCACGGGCTTGACCTCCTGGCTCTGTGACACCAGGCAAGTTGCCTGCCTTGACTGCCCAGGTTTGGAAGGGCCAGGTGAGGTGAGGTAAGGAAAGGGCTTGTGAAGGGCTGAGTGTGGTGCTGGGCGTATAGCAGTATACGGTAAGCAGTTGGTCCCAGAGAAGCTCTTTCTCTGCACCCCTTGTCTGTGGCCTGTGTACCCAGACAGCCACTGGCATTGTACCTGCAACAACATATTCCAGTGCTCTCTTCTGCCAGACTTTAAACCACGCAGAGCAGAAGCTTCCTGACTTTGCAGCGCAGCGAGGCTTGGCAACGAGCTGCAGTGGGACTGGGCGAGGTCATCGCAGGAGAGCAGCATGCACTATTTTTCACAACCACCAGCATCGAGACACAAGGGTGGATCAGAGATAAGGGAGGACTTGCCAGCACTAAGGGGGACCCCAACCTAGAAGAGGAGCAGGGGTGGAGAGGATGGAACTGCTGTCTGTGCTCAGACTCTGAAAGAACCAGTGAGACTTGGATGTGATGACTCCAACACCCCTGCCATTTTCCCAACCTCTCCAAACCCTTCTTTAGGCCTCCAACCTGGAGACGGCCATCGCGGACGCCGAGCAGCGGGGGGACAGCGCCCTGAAGGACGCCCGGGCCAAGCTGGATGAGCTGGAGGGCGCCCTGCACCTGAGCAAGGAGGAGCTGGCCCGGATGCTGCGGGAGCACCAGGAGCTGATGAGCCTGAAGCTGGCCCTGGACATGGAGATCGCCACCTACCGCAAGCTGCTGGAGGGCGAGGAGTGCAGGTGGGGGGTCCCTCAGGCAGGAGGGCCCAAAGGGCTTGGGAATGACCAAAGGAGAAAGCTAACATCGCCTAACCAGAAAAGAGGAGTTCTTGGGTAGGGAAGGGGTGGTAGTGATGGAAATAATAATAGTATTACTAATACCCACCCAGACGTAATGGCTCTCTTCACACCAGGGCCTGTGCTATGTGGATTAGCTCACGTAATGCTCACAGCTTGGGCCCAGATGCTGAATGCACTCCCACGGCACCACTTACCTCGCAAATGCCACCTTTGCTACGATAAGCCTTCCTGCCCCATCTTCTTTACCTGTCCAGGTGTAGCATGGGCTTATTGAAGATGGCCCAGAGCAGCTGCTCCAGCTTCCCCAGAGTTCTTGAGAGTCAGAAAGGCTCAGTGCGCAGGCCTGACCCTGGAGAAATGTCCTTGTCACCCCCCACAACACCTCATGCCAACTGCTGTTTGACTTGGGTTGTTGTCTGGTTACCCCAAATATTCAGGAGTGGCCCTACAACTTCTTAGACTCTACTTGTACCTAAGAAGCCATGGGGCTTCCACAGGTGCCAGTTGGATTCATGAACCCATGCCAGGCTGGTGAGCGCACCGGCATGCAGGTTAACAGACCGCGGGCTGAGTGGTTGCTCAGTCTTATTTTATTTCTTTCCCTAACAGGATGTCAGGAGAATTTCCCTCCCCTGTCAGCATCTGTAAGTACTCATCTGCTTGCACCTAAAATTGTAGGATTTTCAGACTGGAATCAGCCTTAGTCATACCCTATGCGCATAGATGAGGGTCTTGGGCTCACAGAGGAGATAGCTTTGCCTGAGATCACACAGGCAGAGTCATAGGCAACCAACAGGCTTCCCAATGCCCCAATTAGGACTTCCTCCTCCTTGTCTCTCAGCCTCTCTTTTGCTGGGGGATGGCAGCGAGGAAGGTTGCCACCACAGGGCTAGGGAAGCAGGGGCTGTTCCGCAAGAATATGAGTGTGGTTGTGTGAGACCTGGGTAGCCAGCCTTGCAGGTGGTGCTGAACCCAGGAGTTAAGGAGCTGAGGTAAATTATGAATGGGGGACTTGGGAGGCCAAGTTCACAATGTTGAACCTCTGGGTTTCTCCACAGTACAGAGAAAGTTCAATCTGAGCTTCCCGAAGGTGCATCTGTTGATAGCTAATAGCAGGATAGGTTGGAGTCTGGGAAAATTAGCCAAAAGAGATGCATTTGTATCTGGCCCAGCTGGGCATCTGAGAGTTAAGAATCAACCTTATCCTCAGGGATAAGGATAGGCAGGATAAGGACATGGGGGGAGCCGTATCTAAGATATTTTCCCTATGAGATTGAGGTGACTATGGACGGAGACCCCTTCCGACCCATTGCTCCAAGAAACCCCCAGTCTGTCCTGGGGAGGGGCGGCCTCCTCGCAGCCCACTGCCGCTCTGCCTGGGGTGCTGACCCGCTTGCTCTCTCTCCGCAGCCATCATCAGCAGCACCAGCGGCAACGGCTTCCGACCCAGCTCTGTCAGTGGCGGCTACGTGGCCAACAGCACCAGCTGCATCTCTGGCGTGTGCAGCGTCCGCGGCGGGGAGAGCCGGAGCCGGGGTGGTGCCAGCGACTACAAGGAGAGCCTGGGGAAGGGCTCCAGTCTGAGTGCCTCCTCCAAGAAAGGCAGTCGGTAGAGAATACTGCTCCATACCATCCACCACCCCATGTCCCACATGTGCCCTCCCCAGCCCACTGTCAGCCCCTCCCCCACCCCACCAGCCTACTGTCAACCTCACCCCTACCCTGCTGGCCTTGGCCACCCACCTCTCTCAACCTGCGCCTTCCTGAGCCTGCGTGGACAGCTAAGTGTGATGAAGTTCCTTCCTGCACATGCCGGTGCCCACCTCTGTGACGGCACCCCCCCAGCTCAACCCCTGGCAACCGGTCTTCCCTTCTCTGCCCAGTCTGGCTCAGTTGCTAACTAATCTGTCTGGCCCTGTGGATCTCAGACGAGGATTCCTCCTCGGCCTTTGTCCCAGCTCCTGCCTCTGCTAGGAGCTGGCTCTGGGCTCAAGAAAAGAAGAACTGAAGAACAAACAGCCAAGAGCAGCCAGTCCCCACCCCACCCTGGCTCAGCCTCACGCCCATTCTGAGTGGAACCAAGTACAGCTCAGGGTCTCTCTCCTCGCCCTCCCACATGCAGAAGCAGAGAAGAGGAGGCACCGTCTACCTCTCCTTTATTCCCAAAGTCCCCCCCTATTGCATCCTCAATAAACAGCACGATCTGATGGCTTGGTCTCCGAGTAGTCAAGGGGTGCGCATGGGCCTCAGCTCATGCTCCTGCCCGCAGGCAACGCACAACTATGCACAGACACGCACAGGACCTGCTGCGCTCCACCCGCACGGCCTGTGTTTCTAGGCACCCTCAGGGCACACATGCCAAGGGGGCTGGGAGCACCACTGGGGATGCAGGGAAATGGAGTGTGAAGCAGAAGGTGGGGAAGGGAGGGAAGAAAGGAGGCACAGGAGGGTGTATGTGCCTGGTTTGTGCCCACGGAATGGTCCCGGCCCTGACAGGAACTCTGGCTGCTTTCTGAGAACTGGTTTTCTCCCAGTGGAAAGGCAGGGCTCTGCTGACAGCTATCCATGCTTATCCAACCCTCTCCTCTGAGCAGGGGCCTGATCTCCTCCGGGGTTGCCCAGGAGAGGAGGAGCTGCTAGGGGCCCCACCCTCTGGGCCTTTCTGCTGGAAAACTCTGATAGCAAACATGTGCTTAGATCCTGAGGTAGACTGAGTTGGGGGCAGGCAGCTGGGATTGCAGTGACAGAGCAAAGGTCAGGGAGCCGGGTTCAAACTCCTCCCTGCCCAAGAGGTGACTGTCAATCAAGCCTCCTAGCTCTCCTCAACATAGGAATCAATAACATTCAGCTGGTGCAAGTGGAGGAGGGTGAACAGACTCTGGAGCAAACTTTGTAGCAGTAAATACTGATGTGGGATAATAGAAAGAACTTCCCAATTGATCAGTTTAGAGGAAATGGCTAGAGTCTCAAATTTGGGAGTGGCGACTGCTTCTCTGGATGCTGCCAGTTTATCACCCAGATTTGGGGAGGGAGTAAAGAACTCTCCCATATTCCCTTATGCCCCAGGACTCATAAGGATCTCCTAGGTGGGCAAGGGTTATCCTGGGTTTCTAGAACAGCAGCTCCAGAAGACAGAACAGAGCTTCCTGCAGAGAAGATCAGGTGCCTCCTACTGAGTCCCATGGAGAGAACTGAGTTATCAGCTCAGCAGGTCTCTGAATGAGAGTGGTCAAGATGTGGCTTAGACAATTTGGCAACAAGAGAGAGCTCTGGGGAAAGGGACAAAGACCAGCACATAGTGTGGCCACTAGTATGTTACTTGAGTCTATTATTTGAGTGTGGCTATCAAGAGCAGTGTTTCTTTAAACAGGCTGAAAAATAACTGGAAATTAAAAAATTACTTATGTCTGAGCCCCTATTCCAAACCAATTAAGGCAGATTACTGTTGTGGGGTCCAAGGCTTCACTATTAGATTTTGAGAGTTAGCAAAAGGATTCCAACGAGCAGCCAGAGCTGAAAACCACTGGCTCAGAGTGTGATCATAAGAATCCTCTAGTTGTGTCTGGATCCAGAGGGAAAAAACGATGTGATCAATTAGTAATGCCTGTCATGGCTACAGATGGAAGAAGTTATACAGGTGGCCTGCTCTCACTGGGGCTAAATTGTGGCTTTACAACTTACCAAGTACTTGCACACCCATTGTTTGAACAGCCCTCGGAGTGAGGAAACACTATTTTTGCCATTTTACATGTGTAAAAAATGAATATCAGAGCCCCTGCCTTCCTAAAACCAACCTGGTCTGGGAAGATCCCAAAGGTGCCCTCCGTTGCCCAGAATGGATAGAAGTAGAGGGTGAGGAGAGCCCTGCCCGTGCGTAGGCTGCAGGAATGGAACTGGCAGAGAAAGAGGGGTTGGAACTCTAGCGACTGCAGCACGGTCTTGGGGTAAGGGAGAAGACACCATATTCGGGGATTACAGGCGGCAGGATGAGCTCTGAAAGGGACACGGGGATGGGACTTACGCCTCAAAAAAAGAAAACACTCATAGAAAGAAAACACTCATAAGAAGCAAGCTCGTGCCTTATAACCTAGACTTTCTATACTACGGCCAAGTGCTGAGTGATGGCATGGTGGTGGGGCCTGGGCGTGAGCAGAGGGGAAGCGCAGAGAGGGAGCTGGCCCCAGAGGTGTCGGGTGCTGTGAGGGGCCAGCGCCCTGCCTCCACTCCTATCCCCCTGGGCGGCCATCCTCGCCCCCGCTAAGTGAGTGACACTCTGCAGGCTGGATGCAGGAGAAAGAAAAAGCAAAATGACGGCCCCTCTGTTATCCTCCTGGTACTCAGGAAGCTTCTGGCCCTACAGGCAGAGGAGCCCCTTGGGAAAGGTACAGGTAGAGGAAAAGCTGGTGCAAATACAAGGTACAAACATAGAAGTGAATCCAGACGGGAGCACAAAAATGCTGGGGTGTAGAGCTGGGTCCCACCCTGATTAAGGGGAGCTCCAGGGCCAGGACACTTGACATGTCTCCCACAGTGGGAAGGGGTGCACCTGACAACCCCCACCTGGTCTCTGAGACCCCGGAGAGGAGCTGCAACCTCAGGGGCCAGTCACCGGGTGTGATGGGGATGCTGGGCTCTTAGCTGGAGACAGAGCCTCACCGGAGACAGCCCCAGACCTGGCTGATAGCACCACTGAGGGCGGGTGGTGGCTGCGGGTTGAAGCCTGAAATGGAGCTGAGGTGCGAGGGCAGGGCTGGGAGGGCCTCCCAGGGGTAGAGGCACTGGGCCTGGCCAGGGCTAAGGGAGGAGAGGAGAGAGGACTGAGCCAGCACATGCACCTTTCCCTCAAATGCTGGGGCGAAAGCCCTGGAGGCTTGCCCAGCGCCCCCCTGCTTTCTGAGACCCTTTCTTTACTCCCAAGCCACTTTGCTAGTCCTCTGCTGCGCCCGCCTGTGTGCTCCTGCGCGGGAGTGTCATGCGCACTCACAGGCTGGCTCCAGGCTGCCCTGTGCTGAGAGGCTGGCCCGGGGGCCCCTGCTGAGGGTGCCCGGAGTAGACCAAGCCCATCGGCAGCAGCATGATGGGAGCCTCCCAGGGGCTGTGGGTCAGGCTGGCCGTAGATGAGGTTGGCACCCTCAGGACATCCAGGTAAGGAGAGCAAAAGGGGTCCCCACTAGGCACCTAGGGAAGGCCGTTGAGGGGCTGAGGCCTCCTGACCTTGACCGCTGCTCAGCAGCTTGTCTCCACCTGTGAAACCTCATCCCTACAGCCCTTTCTCACACTTCAGACCAGAGCACCAGGTGCAGGTGCAAGGGGAAGGAAGGGAAACTGAGGTTTATGAGTGCCTCCAGTGTGCCAGAAACCCCTGGGCTGGTCCTGGGCCCACGAAGTCAGTGCCTGGAGCCAGGATTCCAGGGATCTGTCTCTCCAGAGCCCACGCTCTTTCCACATGGCCGTCCCGCCTGCTGCTGTGGAAACCCTGCTCCTGCCCACCTGCTGCTGCACGTTTCCGCCCCACCCTGATGTCCTGCAGGCTCCCTGCCCGTTCCCAGAGGAGCGTCTGCCACACTCCCTCCTCTGAAGCCTGGGTCTCTGGCTCGCAGGCACTGGCTGGGCACACGCCCCATCTGCTTTCCTGCAGCAGGCTGCCTGCCAAGGCTCTGGCCTCTGGCCCCTGGCCCCGTTATCACCTGTCAACCAGAGAAGTCAAGCCCCACAATGGCGGTCCTGGAACGTTCTCCACTTTTGCTCCCTTTTCAGCCCTGGTCTCCTGGGAAAGCTCCGGGAGCAGGAGCAGGAGCAGGGGCATGCGGAGGGAGGCTGTGGGGAGCGACGCTGCAGTCGCTAGAGTTCCAACCCCTCTTTCTCTGCCAGTTCCATTCCTGCAGCCTACGCATGGGCAGGGCTCTCCTCACCCTCTACTTCTATCCATTCTGGGCAATGGAGGGCACCTTTGGGACCTTCCCAGACCAGGTTGGCTTTAGGAAGGCAGGGGCTCTGATATTCATTTTTTACACCCAGTGCAGGCTGGGTCAGGGAACTCTTGGAGGGGCACTGTTGGAGGGAGTGGACCGAAGCAGACAGGGGTTTATCCTGGGAAAATGTTTGGGTTCTGGCATCAGAAGCCAAGAATCTGGAGAAGCAGGAAGGAGATGACCCCGGCCATACAAGTAGGCTTTGCCTGGTGCTCTCCTTTCTTCAGATGCTGGTGTGGTGGCCAGTCCAGGCAGCTGAAACGCCTCTCCTGGCAGACATGCCTCCTCTTTTCTTGAGCATCTTCTGAGGAGATGCCAGTGCCCTCCCATCTCGCAGCCTGTCCTGAGTGAAGCTGAGCCTGGTGTGTCATCCTACCTCTCGGCGATGCAGACCCCTACTCCCTGCCACTCATGCATTACCCTGCCTAGCGATAAAGACTGTCTCTGCCCTGGCTCACTCACCCTGGGCCTTCCCAAGGGTGGAGACCCTCAGGTCCTATAAGTTGACCCCGACCGTGGTGCCCTGATCCCCTAACATTCTCTCACCCAACTGTGGTCTTATCACAATACCAGATTGAGGAGAAGAGATTTTTCAAGCCTGAGTTTCTCTCTGTCTTTGCCTTGGCCATTTCTTGGCCCCCATCCTGCTGGAATCTGACCATTGCCCAAATGTTAGTGGAAAGGGGAAAGAAGTCGCCTCCTATCCAGCAACGAAGGCAGGCCATGAGACGTCATGCGGAAGCACCGGAGACCGCAGGATTATTTCCTTCTACCAGAAATAGAAAACATTTGTCCTCTGCGCACTAGCTCCCTACACTTGGTCCTGATTTATTTTCGGGTTTGAATAGATCTGGTTTGAACAGGTCTGGAATCTAGCCAAATCAGGAGAGTGGGGCCTCTAGGATTTCATGGAAAATCCTCAAAACAAATCAAAGGTGGCTGAGTCATGGATTTTGACTTCCCAAGGGATAAGGAACAAAAGTGGGTGGTGGGAAGATCCCTGTTTGATTTTTTCCCCCTCAGCAGGCAAGTGGAGGCTGAGGGAAGGGGCCCAGGCAAGCTGAGGCAGGTTGGGAAAGCGAATTGGTGGGCACACTGCACCCCTTGAAGCCAGAGAGGCCAGTGCTCCCTCTGCATACCCACGGCAGGCAGGCCAGCCCGGGCCTGGGGCTCTCCCCGAGACCCCTTCTCCCGTGGGAACAGAGGGCTCTCCCCACCCTGGCGGGAGGCGGCGGGCACTGAGGCATGCTGAGTTGCTGAGCAAGCTCTGGGACTCTCGGCCAAGGGGTGGGATGCTGAGATCCCACCATCAGCCAGGATTTCAAATCAGATGCGAGGGCTGCCAGCCTTTTATTTTGCCCAAATGTGACATCAAATAAAGCAACAATTACCAGCTCTGCCTTCATAATTTCATAAAAGGGACAACTTAACAGGAGGAAGGACACCTTTGCAGAAAAAGTTCATCCCTTTAGGTTAAACAACATTAGTCACACACACACACAAGTTAGCATTGCAAAGCTGTTCTGCAGACTAGTGAAAACACCTCAAGTGTGATCTCTTTGTATCTCAGTGTCTCCTCTCAACAGCCAGGATAAAACCGCTCTCTCCACTACAAAGGTTTAGAAAATCACTGAAAACAACAAGAAAGGGGAAGGTGCAGAGTGCAGGGAGGGATGACACAGGGCGATGCGTCTTAAGGTGGGGTGTGGGGCGGGCTCTGGCCCCAGAGCCACCTGCCAGGGTTGCTGCTTCCAGCAAGTCCCCAGCCGCAAAGGGGGAAGGTAATAGAAGCTGCCTCCCAGCCCTGCTGTGGCGGGACCGGAGACGCGGGCCGTGCTCAGCGTGCCCGCCATCGCGCCTCAGAAGCTGATCGGCACCTAGGAAACCGCAGGTCTAGGGGCTCCCTGGGGACTCTGATTAAATTTGATTTCCTAGGCCCAAGAGTGCTGGTCTCCTCCTTTCTTCACCTTTTGCCCCAGACTGATGTATTTGAGCCCGGGTTTCGGAAACGTTGCCTCCTTCATGGCACCAACCCAGGCCTTGGCGTTGGCATGACTCCCTACTCGTCTCCCCTGGAATGTTCTCCTAAAACCATGACTAAGTTTGTTGCTAAGTTTGTGGTTTACTTTAAACAGTGTTGCTAATGGTGTCACCCCAAGGGCCGCACACCCCGCCTTCAGTACTCTCTATGAGTCCCGTTTCCTCTGGTAGGCAGACCCTGTGGGGTGCAACATGCTCTTGTGCAGTGTTCAGGACAGAATTGCTGCAAAGGGGTTTCTGGGGTTTTCGATGTTGTTGGAAGCAGGAAACCTGCAGAGACTTTCCCCAGTGCTCCGAACACCAGTCGCTCATATTACACATTCTCTGTTGCTCAGTCACCCCACTGTCTCCCTCCAGATCTGTCTCCGATGGGCTGGGATTGACCTGCCACTCCTGAGGGTGGGGCTGCAGTAGCCACAGCCAGCACCGCCTGCCGGCGTGAGGGTCCCAGGGCAAGTGTGGGCAAGCTGTGCTCGGGCTGAGCGCCAAACCCAGGATGGGAGCTCTGAGGCACCACGATTAACTGTTTGGGGCTGGAGCCTGAAAACTGGCGTGTGAGCCAGGAAGGGTGAAAAGAGGAGAATCGACTGAATGAAAGTGTCAAAAACCATTTTTAGAACAAAAGCAGGAGGGGAGCACGGAGAAAAGCCTGGAGAAGGGAGGTAGAAGAGCCTCCAGGCCACATCTCCGAGGCCTGCAGATTTGGAAAGAGAGGGTGGGGAGGTACAATCTCTGGGTGCCACAGTGGGCAGGGTCCGGGGGCAGAAGGAAGGTCCACGGCAGTGGTGTGCTGGTAGGGGGCCATCAGCTCCCTGACGAAAACTCTATGTCACACATACCACACAAACACATGCATACACACATACCTACATGTATTTATATGATACTTAGGCTTTATTTTTTAGTTTATTTATATTTATTTATCTATATTATTATTTAGCATACCATTTGCAAATAGTAACAAAATAAACTATAGTCTTCATTGTAAACTCTATGAAGCCAACTGACTCTCACGAAATGCTTTCCATGGATTTTGGCTAAGCTCTCACATCCAGGCTAGCTTGTGGTGACAGGTATATCTTCAACATGAATGGTGGTTCCTAACTTCATCTAACATGTAAGAGGAAAGTGAAATGATAGAGACGGGAGCTGCACATCACCTCGTCGACGTCAGTGACGTCTTTGCCGAGTGGGGGATAGTTTTTAGACACTGGAAGGTTATTTGTCAGTGTTGGGGTTTGTTTTTTAGCTGTTCACCATGTCATGACTGCAGATATGACACCTTTCTAAGTTCTACATTTCTCCATCACTTAATTAAATCTAGACCAAAACTGTCCCACAAGTCATACATGTAAGTTTCCTAGTGGCCATGTTAAAAAGAACAGCGAAATCAACTCTTGCCCAGGAGCTGGAAGGAATGACCTCGTTCCGACTGCGAGGTCCAGGCTCTGGGCCCCACAGACTGATCAGCAGGCCAGGCTCGAACTGAGAATCGTCAGCCCCTCGGGGTCCAGGTCAGAATGTGGTAGTGTGGGGAGGGGTCCTATCTGGCACCCACCCCTTTCTCTTCTTTCTTGGGCACTGACCTGGCCACCAGGACCTCATGCAGCCCAGCCTGTGTGCCCAAGCTCCAAGTGCAGAGACAGACAGCCTGGAGGACTGGCCCCCAGCCAAGCATTGTGTCCCAGAGGAGGGACCGGGGACATGGCGTGCACAGCCCTGGGTGTGGGGTGGGGGTGTGGGCAGGGAACTCTGGGGTCTGAATGACCTAAGCTAGTCTAGCAGGGGAGTGTGGCTCCAGGGGAGTTTGTCTTTGTGGACCTGAAGACTCCGTGCTCTATGGGGAGAAGGCAGCTGGAAAAGGCCAGAGCAGAGCCTACTAATGTGGGATACAGGGCAGCACCCCATGTATTAAGGGTATTCCTGCCCTCAGGACACTAGCTGGAGCAGAACTAAGCATGTAGGCTGCCCTCTGGGTGTCAAAGGACAGGCAGATGGGGTAGACCAAGGGCAGGGGGCAGAGCTAAGCAGGTAAAGGAGACGGGAAATGATAGCTAGAGGGATACACTTCGAAAGTAAGAATAGTGATAATAACCATTGCCTAGTGAGAATTCCTGTGTGTCACACAGCGTCTTTAAGGACATTTCCATATTAAATCTTCATCAAGAGCTCTATTAACATCTTCGTTTTATATAATTAAGGGCACGGAGTGCCTGTGGAACTGTGAAGTGCTCAGGGCCGCTGTCGCCAGCGCCCCCTACCCTGATGTGCAGGGGGTGCTAGCGGGAAGGCCCTTCACTGACCCTTCCGGGGACGAAGCCTGACTGTGTCTTCAGGCGTCAGGTCAGAGACAGGAGTACTGGGAGGGCTCGAATGCCCACGTGGTCAGGGTGTCCTCGGGAGGTGGCGAACGTGGTCAAGAGCCCACTGCCCTGAGGACGGGCCAACGCCCTGAGGGGAGCACTTTCCAGGAATTCCGCCTGGCCCTGTCTGAGGTCAGTGAGAGTGGGTCTCGGCATCTCTAGGTAGCACTGCCTGTCACAGGTGAGGTGGGCTGGGACACCTCAGCCTCCCCGCTCCCCCCACATACCAGGACTGCACCTCCTAAGTCTCGGTTGTTTTGACGGCTGATCAGAAGCTGCTGCTTGCTACCTCACCCTCTCACCTGTAAGGACTGTAATTTGGCTTTCGAAGTGCTCATTTGTGGTTTCCAGACACTCGATGGTGTAATTACGGACATGGACTCACCGCCTCCCTGACTCTGGGTCAGGTGTACCTGCCGGCTCAGATCCGTAGCTGGACGCTCTGAGAGTGTGAAGCAGCCACTGCCCGTCGTCCCTGCCTCTCCTAAGTGCTGCAGAGGGGCCCTCACTTGGTGGGAGTCTGGGCCTGGCCGTGGGGGCTGCAGAATGGCTGCAGGGAGCCGGACAGCAGAGGGGAGGTCTGTTCCTGTCCCCGAGGGCCCTGGTGGGGGACGCAGAGGCCGGGGCTCGCCAAAGAGGAGCTTGAGGAGAGAGGGCCAAGGTGGAGCCAGCCCCGTCCCTGAGACGTGTGGAAGCTGTGTCTCCTAAAGTACGGACAGCCAGTCCTGCCAAGAGACAGAATCGTGCCAGGCTGTGTCACAGCCTGTTTTACAGTCCTGGCCATTATTCTGATATGCATTAGAAGAGAGGTTATTTAGCAGTTGACAAAATTGCCCTGTCATATAAGCGTCAACATGCAAGCCAATTAAAAAAAACAGTACTAAAAATAACAGTACCGATGGCGTGTGGATATGGTGGCACTTGAATGGCTGTCTTTGGGAAATATTTAAGGAGGCATGAAGGTATTAGAAAGAAGCAAGACTTTCTGGAGAAGCCCGAAATCCCAGCCCTGGTTTGGGTTGGCTGTGAGGAAGCAGGGTCGGGCAGGGAGTGCAGCAGCTCAGGATACACCACAATACCCTCCCTGGGAGTCAGCATCCTCCGAGTAAGGGGCGGGGGCCAAAGGGTGGGGGGGAGAAAATGTCCCCAAATAGAGAAACCATTGCAAAAGGGAAGAGGAATTGATCGTGTTCTGTGTAGCTCCAAGAGCAGAACCGCTAGGAGTCTGGTACGGTGGTGGGTCTGGTGCCCTGGAGAGGGCTCCCTCTCTGATCTCCCCCGAGGGCATTGTGTGCCCCTCAGGGAGGGGAGGTCCCACCAAGAAACTACCTGTTCTCAGAGGCCGCTGAAGAAAGGATCTAACACACGGCGCGTTGGTCATTGTTCCCAGGAGGCCCGGGAACAATTGTGCCTGAGAGGAGACACTGACGGGCTGAAGGCCGATTCCAGTTACTGGGAGCAGGATGAATGAGAACAAGGAGGGAGAGCCTCTGAAACCTGACAGAAGATGCTCCTTCCCTAGGTCCTCAGGAGATTTTCGACAGCAGACCCTGCTTGGATTTTCAGAATTCTTGTCCATGGCAAACAAGCACAGCCTGGATGTGAACACATCAGAATGAAGAGCGCGGCCAACCTGCTGCCCAGCCTGAGGCCAGGCTTGCATCTTGGTACGAGACCAGGTTATTGATGGTGCTGGAGGCCTTTGGAAGTGCCTGCCTCACTGACTCACCAGGTGGGGCTCAGTTTGGTAACCTGAACCCGATGTTCATGTTCGGGTGTTAGAGATCCATGTTGGGTTGGCTTCCCCAGGGAGCAGGCCCAGCTACCACTTACTCTGCTCCTTCCTCTCCCCTCTGGAGCTGCCCCCCACCAGCGGGGAATGGGGAGCCTTGTGATCCAGCCGTGCTCGTTTCCCCGGAGGGACACGGAGGGGGTCTCAGTCCGTGGGAATCTGCGTGGGGGTGTGGGGTGAAGAGGAGAGCAGAACTCTGGGCAGCCCCGAGCTATTTCCAGGTGAAGGACTGTCTTTATCTTGTGCTCCCAGCTGAGGTCATTGTGAGTCTCTTCCTTAGCCTCTTAGGCATGGCCCCGCTCTCCTCAAGGTATAGGACCTCTCACAAAGTTCTAACACAAAGGGTGCTCCTGTTCCCTGCCAACCAAGAAGGTTATGGGGCTTCAGGAAAACAGGTGGAGCCCTTCTGTTTGGGCCAAGCCCCCCAGGGGCTGTCTGGGGAGAGGATGGGGCTGGCTTTACTGGGAAATGTCTGTATTCGTACACCAGGCCATCGTCCTCAGGGACACACCAATCAAGGCATTATATGCCAGGGCAGAGACTTCTTCACCAACTGGCAAAGACGTTTCGCTGTGAAATACCATCTTGCCTTTCTTGGCCAGTGGACGATGGAGATAATCTCAAGGTGGACAAAGTCAGCAACCTGGTCAGGAAATGAGATGACTGAGGTGCTGAGAGACAACCCCCACAAAAACAAAACAAAATAAAACAAAACACATACACACGCTAAAACAAAGCCTGGAAAAACGGGGTGCTTTTCACCAAGCAGCATGGACCTACCCCTGCCCCCGCAGGCAGGAGCAGGCATGGGCTGGATGGTCCCCCATCAAATGCTAACCAAAGCATGGGCCTGATTCAGCCTGAGTTCTTCTCACCCTCAGCCTGTGCTGGAGCCCTTGAGCCTGTTAGTTGGTGCCAGACACTCCTCCTGCCAGCTTGGGACAAGAACATGCAGAGGGGTGGGGAGGGAGAGGTCAGTACTAAGGAAGAGACTCAGGGGCCCAAGTCATAGTGACCTTGCCAGCTGAGGCCAATGGACAAAAGCCCAGGGTACATACAGACCGACCAGCACCTAGCTAGGGTCTGCAGTCGATGGGGACTAACTGTTCCCTGGTGTTCCACTGACCTCATCTAAGAAGCGGAGCGGCATGTAAATGAAGTGAAAGGTCATCCCCTGCAGTGGGGAGGCTTTGAGGGGAGCGAGATTCAGGAAGAGGGAGGGGCAGGCAGGACCAGAAGGGGAAGGCAGGGAAGAGATCCTGAGGTTGAGAGCAGGTAACCTGGCGTGAGGATGCAGGGAGGATTCCTTTGGTCGAAGCAAAATCCAGTGTATTTGTTTCCTTTTGTGGCTGTAGCAAGTGACTAATATCCCACAGTTTTGGAGATCAGAGTCTGGAATGTCACTGGGCTAAGATCAGGGAGACACCAGGGAAGCGTTTCTGCTGGAGGCTCCAGGGGAGAATCTCCCCCCTTGCCTTTTCCAGCTTCTGGCTCACGATCCCTTTCATCCTTTTTTCCAAAGATGGCATCAGCACTGAGTTCTTCTCCCAGGGCATTACTCTGGCCTCTCCTCCTGCCTCCCTCCTACCTCTAAGGACCCTGGCATCACACTGGACCCCCCTAGAAAAGCAAGACATTTTTCCATTTAAGATCAGCTGATTCACAACCTTGATTCCCCTGCAGCTTCATTTCCCTCTGCCATGTAGCATAACACATTCACAGGTTCTAGAGATTACTGCGTGGCAACTTTGGGGCCCATCATTCTGCCTATCACAGATGGTAGGAGGAATGGCAGGGAAGGGGAGCCCAGGGGAATGAGGAGGTGAGTGTTGAGCCAAGGAGGCCCATGCTTTGCTTGGGGGGCTGGGGTAACCTCCTCTCCCGGGGTTAGCATGAGATCATTTTCCAGACTCACAACAATGGAGCCACGTTATGTCTGAGGTCTTGCAGACCATAACGTGTTATTGTTCTCTGCTGAGGGCAGTGTGCCAACCTATAGAAGGCCAAGATTGGTGCCAGATTGAGGGGGCCCAGCCCTCGGGGATGGCCGGGTCTGCTGGCAGCTCTAGACTGTGCAAGAGTCTGGGCAAGCCACAACTTTCTGGCTGCGGGACATTGGGGGCTGCAGAGGGTCTCCCCGGTCCTGAATGAGGTGGCTCCTCTGGGGAGGCCTGGAGGGTGAGGAGGCTGATGGGTGAGACAAGCCCCTAGGGCAGACTCAGAAACCAGCTGGGACTCCTCAGTGACTGGGGAGGGAAGCAGCGCACGGTAGGGTGGGGCTGGGGGAGGGTCTGTGAATGGGCCTCTTGTTCATTCCTCATGCAGCCCTGCTGGGGCAGGCTGCTGGGTGGTGGAGAGCGCAAGCAGATCCAAGGAGTTGAGGCACTCCAACTTGCAGGGACTTTGGGGTGTTGATGGCCCGGTGGTACCTCTAGAATTTCTTCATGGGGAGGGCTGGGTTTTGGAGCTGGGATCCAGTGAGAAAGAGGCAATGGGGCGGCAGACCTGCCTCAAAGCTGGTATGCACTTTGTCATTTAGGAATATGTTTCTGTAAGGTTTGGGTGTAGGGGCTGTGGATGGAAATGATGGGGCGCTGGGCCTCTCAAGGTCCCCTGGACACATCACCATGCGCTGGTTGGGAACAGGCTCTCGGAGCAGCCAGATCTGAGATCTGACATAAATAGCTATGTGACCTTATTTAAGACTCATGTCTTTTATGAGGTTCAGCAAACAGTGAAATAATAATGCTTTATCGACCATGAATAACTGCATGTTCATCTTAGCACGGTGTCAGGCACACAGTAAACACTCGACAGTCATTCATTTCAAAGGAGGATTGGAGGAAATCAGGCCTAATGTCACTGAGATAAAAGAGGCTGTATATCCAATGAAGTGAGGTTAATTTCTTTTCTGGGTGGGACAATCTTCTGCAAGGAGTTAGTCTCATCTCTCTGAGGCCCAACCCAAAGGGTCCAAAATGCTGAATAGCCCATTTCTTCCCCTCCTGTTTGTGGCCTCTGTTCATCCAGAGCAAAGTTCTGTGGGGTATCTTGGTCATAAGGAATTGTGGGGTTGGAAGAGATAATGAAAAGAAGGGAAGCTGAAGGCTGAACCCAGGCATTGAGCCACACTTGGGGTGCTGGGGTGCAGCCATCAAACGCTGCCCCACCATCTGGATGACACTGCCTGGAGGCATCTGAGACTGCCTGTGTCTGGCACCAGCGACAGGGAAGGGGGCGTGGCAATAGGTGATCACCCCTCTCTACCCAGGGAAGTTGTGTTAGGATAACCCTGACCTCCTGGAGCCCCACCCAATCTCAGCTCCCCACCCTGGGTTCTGGTAGTCAGTAGAGAAGGATTCCCCCAGGATCCAGAACCCTGTCTCCACTCAAGGACAGAGCTTCTTTTCTCTAAGGATTGGTGACAGAGGCTGGCACCTCAGGCCCTCTGTGTGCATTGCCCTTGAGGCTGGCTGGACACCAGAGCTGCCGCGACATCCTCCTCTTCGCGGCCATGTCAGGGTCGAGGGCCACCAGTGGTGTAGACAAGGGCTTCTGAGACGTGCTTACCTGAGATTTTAACCCAGGCTCCTGCCACTCAGTAGCTATTTAACCTCTCGTCTGTAAATTAGGGATAAGAGTAGGCCCACCTCATAAGGGGAGAGGCCCACGGGAGTTACTATGCACAAAGCCATGCCTGGCCCAGCTCACGCCATGCTGTGGCTTCACAACTGTCCTATCCTGCCACCAAGCCCCTCTGGGCTCTGACCCACCCCGTCCTGGGCTGTTGGAGACTCTTGGAAAGTCCAGTTTCAGAGCCCACATCAGACAGGGCTCAACCCTTGGAAGAGACTGCCTGAGAAGGCGCCTGGGTCTCGCCTCGCGCTTTGTGGTAGGAAGACAAGGCTGGGAGAGACAGAAAGCCAGATTGGCATTCAGTATAACAACCCTCAAGGCAGGGGCCGGGAGGTCCGGGGTGGGGCGTGAATGGGTCCACCTGATAGGGAACAGAGTTGAGGCTGAAACTAGACCTGGGGGCCCAGGGACTGGTGGGTGGAACAAGAGAGCATGGGAATCCATGAAAACTGTTAGGGGGTACAGATTTGATTCGAGAGCCAGCTCAGCGTGCAGCACATTGCTTGTAGCCGCAGCAGCCCCTCCGTGCACACAGACGCCTTCCGTACTGGCCTTGGGAAATGGCTCTCGGTCGGGGACAAGTCTCTGCAGCCCTCAGTCTTTGAGGGGCACAAACACGGGCTCTGGCTGAGGCCCAGGAGAGGTGCAGGCCGTGGTCAGCATGGGGGCAGGGCCTGACTAGTCCCTGTTCTGACCCTTTTTGCTGAGGGATTCAGGAGTAGGTGTTCACCTCTCTGACTTCAGCCGCCTCCTCTCTGCATGGATCACTGGGGAAACATTTGGGCATGACTGGGGGGGGGGGGGAGGAATCGGAGTTAGAGGATTCTTGTAGGAGAGTCTAGCCAAGACTTGCCCTGGAAAGCTTGTGGGAATGAAGTTTTTCCCGAAACCAAGTCAGGTACAAGTCACTAACCCGGTCTTCACACAGCCACCCTGTCACCAGGCTGGTGGTGTGGGTGCCATCCTGGGCCTGGCAAGGAGGTGCAGGAGGAGACCCAACCTGTCCTCAGATCCTGCGTCCCCTCCAATGATGGGGCTCTGCTGGCCTGCTGCCACCTTACCCCCACTGCGGTGGCCCCGTGCACCCCATAATTGGAAGAAATGATTCAGAGCTTGGTGCAAGTATTTCTGCAGCGTTTCCTTCTTTAGTTGTCTTCGACACTGTGCCTCTGCTGGAAAAAGCTAACCTGCAGCTGGGCCCAGAAGGTGGCACTTTGCCTCGAGAACTGTCCCCAAGTACAAGTGAGGTCGTGTGCCAGCGTCCGTGCTGCCGTCTCCATCTTGTCATGCCCATCACATCGTCACTGTACTAACTCACCCCACCTGCTGGGCTCGCTCTGAGGCCAGATGGAAACAGGGTGCTGCCCCCGTGCCCAGCCCATCTCGGGACGAGGAAATGGTCTGCCAAGTAGAAACTCCAGGGATGGCTCCCACACCTGCCTCCTTCTCCGCCCTTCCATCCTGAGTGTGGCTACGGTGGCAGGAGGAGAAGGAACAGGGAGAAAAAGGATTTGGCACAACTTAGTAATGCACAAAGCGTCCTTGCATGCCCCTGCCCCACAGACCCGAGAGCCTGGTGTCAAAGAGCAGTGTCCCTGACTCTCGTTGTACAGAAAACTGCAGTCCCCACAGTGCCAGGCACCCTCCAGCCCTCGCGTAAGGACCAAAGACAATGCTAAGAAAATGGTAAAAGCCCTTTTGGGCTCATTCTCCATTTTATATTTATAAACCCAAAGATAACAGATGGGGGGCCTCCCAGGTGGCGGCAGTGGCGGCGCAAGTTCAATGCCCGGCTGAGGAGATTCCCACATGGCGCGGCAGACCTCTCCTGTCTCACCTGCTGCTCCCTTCAGCAGTGTACTTCAGTGGATCTGCCTGTTCTGTTCCTCACTCTGTCTCTGGTGAGCCCTCTTGCCACCCCATGCCTCTGCTCTGTACCCCAGCTTGTATGCATAAATTAATAAATCTTTTTAAAAAAAGGTAACAGATGTCATGTGGTAACTCCAATATTTGTGTCTACGTAAAAAATAAAACCACCCTCTATGAGAAAGCAAAACAGAGGTTTTTACTATAGCTCCTTTTTCCTTCAGTCCCTCTGAGCGACTCAAGTATTTGTTAGTTTCCAGACCATGTTTCAATCACCCAAGGACGATTTTCAAAGACTTTGGTATGCCATTGGCAAAACACCCTTCAAATGAGGGAAGAACATTCCCCAGACTTGCAGGGACCTGTTGGAGGGAGCCGAGAGCTCTGTTCTGACTCTCCCCGCAGTACCGCCAATCTCCTACTAGCTCTGAGAGATGGGGGCTAAAGCTGCTTCCCACAGACCCCCACCTGTTTGCCACACCCTTTCTGCCCAAGCCCAGTCAGCTTGAAATCACAACTCCAGCCCACCCGGCCCCCCCGAAACAGGCCTTTCCTGCTGCATCGCTAAGTTGCTTGTCTCCCAGCACCAGCGGGGGCACTGCAGTGAGTGATCAGGCTCCGTGTTCAGAGCCCCAACAATTCAAGGGCTGGATTAGAATCAAGACAAGGACTAAAGAGGGGCCACCAGCTTCTGTCTCCTGAATTCGTGAAACCCTTGCACAAGAAAACTCACCTCCAAGGAGTCAGGGCCCACTTGTTGCCATGGCCCAAATAGTGGCAACTGCCTCTGAGCCCGCCGGAGCCTCATCAGAGCTTTCAGATATGGGGTCTAGAAATCCTACAGAGGCTGGGTGGGGTTCCCAAGAACCTTGGTCAGAACTGGCTGCCTGAGGAAGGGTGGTACATCCAGCCCCTAGTCCCCAGAGGACCAGTCTCTGTAACCGTGTAATCCCGAGAATCCAGCTGAGATCAAAGCTGGGGCCCAGAGTCAGGATGGGGTTAGATTCCTGCTGGCTTTGAGTAGAGGCAGGGGAATTCTTCCCTCAATCCTCCCCAAGGCTAGGACTTTGTGGAGAGTTCCTGGGGCTGGCACACCCCTCCATCTGCCCTTGGACATCCTGCCAAATCTGGCTCTGCATGCTCCCAGATGGGGCTGCCAGCCATTGCCCAGTGAACATGGTGACTCACACCTCAACTATTGCTCCCCACTTTTGTGCTGAACATGCATAGAATAGAAGATAAGCAAAAATGAGGAGACTGATGCTTCCTCCCCTCTCCGAGGTGGGAAGTGGTGGCTGGGGCAGGGCACAGGGGCTCCTAGTGGTCTCAGGTGCAAAGTACTCTCAGAGCCAGGGGTCAGAGGGAGAGGAGTGGAGGGAAGCCCAAAATGTAAGGAGTCACAAACACTGTCCTCAAGGGGCCAAGAGACCTACCCACTGGACATGGGGCCAGAGACAGAGCAGATGGACAGGAACCTGGGACACAGCATCAGCCAGGGAAGCCCCACACAGGATTTGGGGGAGGTACGGAGGGAGATGACCTTAAGTCTGCCAATTTAATTTTAAAATATGTTTGCTGAGCATTTCTGGGGTGCAAGGTTGGGCTGAGTGTGCAGCGAGGTAAAGGTGAGTCAGACGTGTGCCCTGGCCTTGGGGACTGTGCTGTCTGGGGACGCTTTGAGGACATGTGCAAAATGGTCTTCCAAGAAATAGGTGTCCTGATGAAGACACTCCACTTGTGATGTTCTACGCCATACGTCCTCCAGTAAAGACACACGGGTGATGGCAGACTCACCTAATCCTCACCCCAGGACTCCTGATCAATCCTGGCCCTTTGCCTGTACTTCGAGGCAGCCTCTGCCCCATTCTCCACCCCCAAACCTCTGCGAGGAGCCAGGTACTGTCCCCCGCAGTAGGCTCCCTTAGCCCTGTGCGGTCTTTCGCTGTTGGGGAAACGATGCCCACAGAAACTAAGTAACATGTCCTGCCAAGTCTTGGTAACTCCCTTTGAGGGGTGCCCAGAAGAAAAGCAAAAGCTTGGTGAGCTCCCAGGGATCTTGCTTTTCCTGCCACAGTGAAATTCCAGGCTGGGGTGGGACTCTCCCACACGGTGGTAGTACATCTGCTGCTGGGCTCCATTTTTTATACATGTCTAGGACTGGCCTGGCAGAAGGGGTTGCCCTGCCCACTGGGGGGAGGGGTTTCCACAGAGCTTGAACAGAAAAGAGCCATAACCTCTGCCCCTTTCACCAAGGTCCCTGCCACAGTTATCTGGCACCCACACACCCTGGTCCTGGCATCTGAACCTGCGCTTGGCATGTGCCAGCAATTCTCAGACTGACCACAATGCATACCTGTTCCACCAATTCCCTCTTCCACAACACAACTGGGAGGAGGAAGAGGGAGAAGAGAATGTGCCAGTGTCTCAGGAAGGGTGGGGCTTCCCCTGGGGCAGTGGGGACTGTACCCAGGACCTGTGTGGGGGGAGGGGACACCCTGACGGTGACCTTCCATGGAGAGGGGGACTTGTGCTAGGAGTCCCCAGACACTGACTTCCAGCTGTTTCATCAGGGACTGAGGGTCCCCAATATGTCTCAGGACCCCCAAACCACTCATATCTGTTCCCCAAGAGGCAACAAAGTGTGAAATCGCTGAATTCAGTATCTTCGTCTCTGAGGGTCTCAGAAATTCTCCAGACAGGGAGGCAACCCGAACCTCATTGTCCAAGACCTATGAGCTCTGACCAGAGAGGGTCTGTCTGTCTGGATTTACCTGTCCGCTGCTTTCTCACCCGCCCTCTGGTGAACAAACCCATCTCGGCTGATCCCCACAGGCTCAGAGTCGTTTTCCCACAGTCTTGACTTCCTGGTGGCCAACCACAGGCGTGGGAAGAGATTCCTGGGTCTCTCAGGCTGGATGCTGTTGCTCTTGAGAGTGATCCCCTGAGCCCGAAGGTTTAAACCCTTCTCCTCTGCACCCCCCTACCTTCAGTTCCAGCCTGGCGTGCTCTTAACGGCTTAACGGCTTTAGAGCTTAACGGCTCTAAACACGGCCCCACCCAAGAGTCCGGCTTCTGTTTTGGGGAGGGTGGGCAGGGAGGTGGTCCTGCTCAGGTCCGTAGCCAAAAGGGGTAGGGGTGGCTAAAACCTAGCCAGACCCCACTCCTCCCCCTGGTGCCACAACCCACCTGGACAAGCCTCCCCAAGGGGTCTTAATAAGCACTGGGGGATCCTCCCTAAGGGTACTGTGGCGAATTGGTGCCCTGACCTTAAATCTCTCTGTCTCGTCTCACAACTTCGAGTTCCATTTTTGATTGCCTTAGCCCCAAGAAGTTGGGCTGCAGCTGAAAGAAAGTGCAGCCATTCCCGCTGCTTGGAACAGGCTGGCTCCCCGTTATAACAGGCCAGCAGATCCTCGACATGTCCCTGATGAGATTAGGAGCTCCTGCAGGTATGTGTTTGTGGCAGCCTGCAGCCTGTATCAACAGATTCCATGACTCATTTCTTCCGTGGAATAACTGAGGGCCTGCCGAAACACACCTGGGGGCCGGGGGGATGAGCAGAGGAGCTCCCCCTGAGGAGAGACGTGACTACTCGGCTGAGTGTCAGGACTATTTGTGGGGGATCCTAAGGGGCCCCTGGGGTTGCTAAGCCTCCTCCCACCCTGACTCTTAACCAGGCTGAAAGCAAAGGAAAAAGTCAAACACCACAGACAATGCTGAAGTAAGAGGAACTGCGGCTGGCTGAGGGGATCCTACATTCTCTGTTTTGGAAGCTTGGAGCTTGGGGTGCTTTTCGGGTCTGAATCTTGGACGAGCAATTGCCCAGGGGGTTTTGGAATAACTGTGATTCCCCTGCCTCCCCCAAGAAAGGAAATTGTGCAGTAAAGAACAAAACTCTAGTTTCCCCTCTGGGATATCATTGAGCTATCAGGCTACGCCTTTCCGAACACTGAAATCCCTGCAGCGAGCTCTGGTCTGGTGGAGTGTGAAAAGAGCAGGTCCTGGCCAGTGGGGACTCACTATGCCTCACCCCTGGACAGGGCGTGCCGGGCCACGATGGCTGACCCTGGCCCGAAAGGATTCTTGATGACATTGGTCGAGTGCTCCCGTGCTGCCTGGCAGGCTTCTCGGGCTGCTTGAGGCCCTGGGTCCCCATGCTGAAGAGGAACTTGCTGCCAAGACAGCGGTGCTGCGAGGCAAGGTTATTCCTGACTGAGCGGAGCCTGCCAGGAAGAAAGAGTTTGCGCCCTGCACCAATGTGCAGGTGTGCCGGTGAGCTCACGGCTGCCCCCCAGGCGTGCCCAGCCCACTTAATCATTCACAGTCGACAGTGCCCCCGCCCAGCCCAGTTCTAGAGGATAAAAGGGGGGATTGCAGTTCCCGGTACAGAGCCACCTCTGCACCCTGCTGCGCTCTGTCCTCTCCAGCACCTCCCAAGCCCCTGTGTCCAGTAGTCTTGCTCCACCAGGAACAGGCCATCATGTCTCGCCAGTCAAGTGTGTCTTTTCGGAGCGGGGGCAGCCGTAGCTTCAGCGCTGCCTCTGCCATCACCCCATCTGTCTCCCGCACCAGTTTCACCACCATGTCCCGGTCCGGGGGTGGCGGTGGTGGTGGCTTTGGCAGGGTCAGCGTTGGGGGTGCTTGCGGAGTTGGTGGCTATGGCAGCCGGAGTCTCTACAACTTGGGAGGCTCCAAGAGGATTTCCATGAGCACCAGTGGCGGCAGCTTCAGGAACCGATTTGGTGCTGGTGCTGGAGGCGGCTATGGCTTCGGAGGGGGCGCAGGGAGCGGATTTGGCTTTGGTGGTGGAGCTGGTGGTGGCTTTGGCTTCGGTGGTGGAGCCGGACTCGGAGGTGGCTTTGGTGGCCCTGGCTTCCCCGTGTGCCCCCCTGGAGGCATCCAAGAGGTCACCGTCAACCAGAGTCTCCTCACTCCCCTGAACCTGCAAATCGACCCCACCATCCAGCGGGTGCGCACTGAGGAGCGCGAGCAGATCAAGACGCTCAACAACAAGTTCGCCTCCTTCATCGACAAGGTGAGCCATGTTGCGTTATGAAAAACCACTGTGAGGCTAGAGTAAATGCCAAAGAAAGTTGGAAGAGGGGAGATTTTCTGACTTTATGCAAAATACTCTCAGAGTCTGCAGTTACGTGCTTCCACTTGTTTCTGTGTCCTGCATTGGTGGTCCTCTTTCTTAATGAGATCAGCATCTTGGAAAGGAGGGTTTTGCTCTTTTCCCTCCAGAGGTTACCCCATAAGGGCTCCTTGATGACCTTTGGCAAAGAGATGCGTTCTGGTGTTCATGCAGCGGGCTGATTGCAAGGGAAGATGAGGCAGCAGTCCCGGTGTTTGCAGTCACTGCTACACCGAGCCCCCTCACCAGCAGGGCCCAGTGCTACCTGTGCCCTGGAAAAGTGTCCTGTCTGCCCTAGGAGTGAGCTTGGATGCCTCACTCTGGTCCTCCCCTCCCAGTGCCCAGGACAAAGCACGTTGGCTAAGTGCCTTGCAGAGGAGTGGAGCCAGGGGCTGCAACTTTCTAAACATGTGCCTGGATGTTTAGGTTTATGGGACAGCATGAAATGGGAGGAGAACTAGTGAATGGATCACAGAAAAATATCTGAGTTTCTCCATCTTTGAATTCTTCTCTCAGGTGCGCTTCCTGGAGCAGCAGAACAAGGTCCTGGACACCAAGTGGACCCTCCTGCAGGAGCAGGGCACCAAGACCGTGAGGCAGAGCCTAGAGCCCCTGCTTGAGCAGTACATCAACAACCTCAGGAGGCAGCTGGACAGTGTCGTGGGGGAGAGAGGCCGCCTGGACTCTGAGCTCAGGAACATGCAGGACCTGGTGGAGGACTTCAAGAACAAGTGAGTTGGGTGGGATGGATACAGGGCGGGGATGCCTTCTTGCAGCTAATCCTTCACATTCAGACTTCTGCTTCTGCATTTGCCCTGAGCTCGACGCATGGGTACATGCCACAAAAACCTGAAATATCAAAAAATAATTCAAATCCATGTTTAGAAAGTTCCAGCCCCTGGCTCCACCCCTCTGCAAGGCACTTAGCCAACGCCCAGAGGAGATATCCGTGCCCTTGGTACCACCTGGTGAAAAAATATAGTCCTCAATCTTTGGGACTTTCCGCCCCTCCAGTATACTCAAAGTATGCAACATGGGCTTTGAGATGGACGCCCCCTAAGCAGGAACAGACGATATAACCCAGCTCAGTGGCTCAAATAATTTCTATAGTCCTTCTAAACCAGCAGCCGAGCTACTAGTTTTTTGCTTGCTTGTTTGTTTTAGCCTGTGAAAGCTGAAAAATGCACTAGATAAATTGACTCGAGGTGGAACTGGGAAGGAAAACACAGCTTTTCTGCAGGAATAGTCTCAAAACAACTGAATTATAGCAACAGTAGAATGATTATCCGGTGGGCAGTTATAGAGGAAAGTGTCCCGATGGTGAGGACCTGGCCAAGGGGTTCACGCTACCAGGGTCCCCTCCTCCTCTGCCTGTATGACAGGAAAAGTTCCCTCCCAATGGGAAAGTAGCCTCGAGGTTGACTTTATGCAGTAAAGACCCCAGGCCTCGTCGAATCCTCATCCCCTGACAAGTGCTTCCATTCCTTGTACCATCAGGTATGAAGATGAAATCAACAAGCGTACCACCGCTGAGAATGAGTTTGTGATGCTGAAGAAGGTGCGTGGGTAGAGGAGAACCTGTAGCCTGTGGCCACTGTCTTAAAGGGTCTTTTTTTTTTTAAAGATTTAGTTATTTATGCATACAAGCTGGGGTACAGGCCAGAGGCGTGGGGTGGTAAGAGGGTTACCAGAGACAGAGTGGGGGAGCAGAAGAGGAGATCGACGGAAACACACTGCTGAGGGGAGCAGCGGGCGAGGCAGGAGAGGTCTGCCACGCCATGTGGGATTCTCCCCAGCCGGGCGTTGAACTTGCGTGGCCACTGCTGCTGCCCACAGCTCCCTGGCGCAGCGCTTAACCACTGCGCCACCAGGGACGCCCTTAAAGGGTCTTTCATTTAAGTCAGGGTGGAAATCGGGGACAGTGTCAACCATCCCTGTTTCTCTAGGACGTGGACGCCGCCTACATGAACAAGGTGGAGCTGGAGGCCAAGGTGGACGCCTTGATGGACGAGATCAACTTCATGAAGATGTTCTTTGAGATGGTAAGAAATGGTCCCTATGCAAGACCCAGAGAGATGGCCCCTGGGGTCCCTAGCACCAGGGGTAGGGATCTGAGTGACTGAGACGCCCCAGATTATTCCAGTGGCCCCACAGTCTTTCCCTTCAGTATTATTTGCACTTTATTACTTACGAGGCTAATTCTCTTTTTCAAGTCAAATTTAAATCAAAAGACCTGTTCAACCATTATTTTGCAGACGAGGGTTAGTATGAGTGGTTAGCGGTGCAGTATGGGGCCCCTGCTCACGCTATTCCTCTCAGCAAGGCAGACCATACAGTGAGTCTTTTAAAATAAGTTATGAACACCCCCCCCCAAGAAGATTTGAGTTGGTAGGGACTTCTTAGATGTTCAGAATTTTTTAAATCTTTAGTTCAATAGATTTAGTACCAATATTTATTCATCTAAATTTTTGGCGTAAGTGGTTATCACTTCTTCTCCAGTTGACATATCATAGTGAGTGGGAGATTGGGCCCGACATTAAGTAACCCAGAATCGGATGACTTACTTCAAATTTCCCTGCAGGAGCTGTCCCAGTTACAGACACACGTCAGCGACACGTCCGTGGTGCTGTCCATGGACAACAACCGCTCCCTGGACCTGGACAGCATCATTGCTGAGGTCAAGGCCCAGTACGAGGACATCGCCAACCGCAGCCGGACGGAAGCCGAGTCCTGGTACCAGACCAAGGTGGGTGCTATGGTGAATGCATCCCGAGGGAAGGGAGGGACATGTGTCTAGGGTTCCAGGTAGTGACAAAATGCTATGGGTGGGGGTCTTGAAATCTGCTGGGGCCTAGAAACGAGTTCTAGAAACAGTCAGGTATGCTTCTGCCACATAGATTCAAGAACCTTAGGGAAATGACTCTCACCGTGAATCAGTATCTCTAGGAAAGCAAAAGAACTAAGGTGGACTCTTTTCTCTTTTCTGGTGGTGTCAGTACGAGGAGCTGCAGCAGACCGCAGGCCGGCACGGGGACGACCTCCGCAACACCAAGCACGAGATCTCCGAGATGAACAGGATGATCCAGAGGCTGAGAGCTGAGATCGACAACGTCAAGAAGCAGGTAGGAAGAGGTTGAAAGAGGGCAAGGAAGGGGCCAGGGCTCAGAAAGGAGACCTTTGTTTTTACTTTTTCTAGACTCCGCCTCCCGCCCCCCCATGGAACAAATACTAACATTTCAATGATCCACCCATGATGACAAGACAAATATACTGGTTTCTCTCTGAATCTCAGAGACACTGCAGGCCCAGCCCAACATCAAAACATCCTTACTCTTCCTTCCTTTCCCCCTCAGTGCGCCAACCTACAGAACGCCATTGCCGAAGCCGAGCAGCGCGGGGAGCTGGCCGTCAAGGACGCCAGGAGCAAGCTGGCCGAGCTGGAGGACGCCCTGCAGAAGGCCAAGCAGGACATGGCGCGGATGCTGAAGGAGTACCAGGAGCTCATGAACACCAAGCTGGCCCTGGACGTGGAGATCGCCACCTACAGGAAGCTGCTGGAGGGCGAGGAGTGCAGGTGGGCAACAAGGCAGATCCCAGGAGGGTCTCCTCACACTTGATTAAGTGGAACTTCTCTGCTACACACACACACACACACGCACACACACACACACACACACGAACGTGCACGCATGCACGCACGCACACACGTGCACAACCACTATCTTGTGCATGCTAATTATGCATCATCAATCCAGTTTCAGTCTGACACGGCATACAGCTGCCTCTACAACATGGCTGCAACTCAGCTGTCTGACCCTGTTGCCACCAGCAGTAGTCTTGGATACTGCCTCTCCTTCAAACAACTTGGCAGCTCAACATATGTCTTCCCCATTCTTCAAGTTCCTTTCAGGAAGCCTTTCCTGATTACTCCAGTTGAGTTAACTCATCTGCCTTTGGTTTCTCAAACTATTCTGTTTTCTTTGATTTTGAAACACTGCCTTCTGCCTGCTTCCTGCAAGAGGTATTTCTCTGCCTGCCAAGTTTTCTCATAGATTTAATTCTTACAGTGCAAAAACTGCTTCATGCATATTTCCTAGTTCCTGCAACCTCTTAGTCATGATTTTCACATAATGGGTGGAGGAGGATGTAATTCTAATCTGCCTTAGACAACCTATTTCTAGATCACATTCTCTTCACCAAGAAGTCCCTCCAGACAGCTATTTCTTCCACTATTTTAAGCCGTTGTTCAGACATGGAGGCTCCTGGGTTATAGAACAAACTCTAGATATGACAATGGGAGTTATCCACATTTTTAAACTCTTATTTCAATTTTTCCTCTTTCAGACTGAGTGGAGAAGGAGTTGGGCCAGTGAACATCTGTAAGTAACCTGGAACAGACAGTAACAATGACGATCATGTGGGGCATTCCGTGCTGATGCAGACCCTGCTCTTTCTGGGCTCCGGACACCCCCTTCCCACAGTATGGTGACCTAATGCACGAGCAAGCAGCGGGGGAGGAGGCGGAGTGGCTGGCGTGTTATCTGCTAGAGTCCACATTGTGGGGTGTCCACTGCACCCCGTCCCGCCAGCCGCCCCATTCCTGAGCACATGTCACCTGCCTTGCCCACTCTGTTCACCAGCCACCTGTTCAGGACCTTTAGCTGTTCAGGATGTTTTAGCTCTCTGGGCCTCATTGCTGCGCTGCAAAGGGGCCCAGGAAGTGCTGTCACTAGCAGATCATATAAGTGGACATGTAGGATCGGCGTGACCCACCGACCTCACCAAGTTCTCCGTCTTCCCTCCGCAGCTGTCGTCACAAACAGCGTCTCCTCTGGCTATGGTGGTGGCAGTGGCTTCGGCGGCGGCAGTGGCTTCGGCGGCGGCCTCGGCAGCGGTCTTGGCGGAGGCAGTAGCAGCTACTACTCCAGCAGCACTGGGGGCATGGGCCTAGGCAGTGGGCTCAGTGTGGGGGGCTCTGGCTTCAGTGCAAGCAGCGGCCGAGGCATGGGGATGGGCTTCGGCAGTGGCGGGGGCAGCAGCTCCAGCGTGAAATTTGTCTCCACCACCTCCTCCACCCGGAAGAGTTTCAAGAGCTAAGCTGCCAGTCACTGCCTCCAGTGTGACAACCGGCCCATGGTGACAGCCTCTTCTCGGTAGTTGCCCAAGCCAGTTTTCTCTTCTTCTGGAGTGTAGTCTAGATCAAGCCTATTGCAGAACCACAGTCCTTGGTTCCCAGGGCGCACCCCCCATGCCTCAGTCCTATGTTCTGCTTCAAATCAGCCCCAAAGTCTCTACAGCATGCCCTCGATGACAGAAGAATGCAGAGTTTTTCAGGGTCTAAACCATCAAAACAAAGTTCCCACCCCCATTCCAAATTTTGTTCTGGCTACTTCCAGAGTGTGTTCAATAAAATGCTTTTATAATATAAGCTTTTGTGCAGCATTGTTTTTTCAAAGTGTGCAACCTACCTAGAGACCCCATGAGGGTTAATCTACCCAGATGTGATTGTTTTGCTGATTCACAGGGAAAATGGGATGACCTTGGAGGGAAGGCAGCCATCTTGGGTGGCCCAGGGACTCCCAGTGTCCCCAACAGGAGGCTGCTGAAACCTCTGGAATGGATTTATCTCATGAGCGATCATGAGTGAGCGTGTCTAGCATAGTGCAATTTGGACAGATTATTTAGTCTTTTGTTGGAGAGGAGCCCCATTCAAGGTAGGCTGGTTTGCTAGTGACAGCACATGTGAAATTGGTAAATAAGGAATATGTTGCTTTTGGAGCCTGAAAAGACCTAAAGACATCGGGTCTGTTTAGTATTGTGGGTACTGAAAGGCTTGCTTGGCAGCATCACAGATGGAGTGGCCCTTGCTTTACCAAATAATTTCAGGATTGGTAGAAACAAAATTAAATGGTAGGAAACTCACAAGAAATAACTTACTAAATAATTTCAGGAGCTAAACTCAGATGGGAGCTCCTGTGAGGCAGGACCTGCCATTTGTGTTACCAAGGGTCCGCTCTCTTCTTGTGAGCCCCTTTGTGAGCCTGTGTGCCCTAAAGGAGTGTGTCCAGTGAATCTCTTTAGAGGAGAATTCATCGACTTAATATTAGACCTGTGCTCCTGGGAAAAATCATGTGCATTCAAAATCTTGCACCAAAGATTGTGTGCAATGGCAGGGTGGAGGTAAACTGTGACTCAAAGGCTGCTGAAATGGGTCCTAAGCAGAAGATTATTAGCCATATTCGAAAAGCACAATATTGCCCACTAGGTGTTGGTTGCACAGTCAGCAGTTTCAGTAATAGCAAGTGAGAGGCTCTAATGGACAACCAGGGCGTGAAGGTTATGGTAATGCACTTCACTCTTTCCGACTCTGAAATCAGCCAAACTGGACTGCTGAATGGAGGAAGTAGGTACCATCACCGCTTCTCTAGGGGATCCCAGATCATGGGTCTCACTCTTTGAAGCCCTGCTCTCATTTCAGTTGGTGTGTATCAGCTGTTTTAACTGGGAAAGATCCATGGAGTTCCGTTTTGTCAAGCAAATCTGTCAGTTTCAATGACTTAATTTAATTTTGATGTTACTCATGAGTCAGGGAGTCCATGAGCGTGTGACACTGTGGATGTTATGGTCGTGCCAAATTCAGGCAAGTCAGCAGTTCTAAGAATCAAGGTGAGGTATAGCGGCTTGTATGCTGGTTTGTGTCCAGCAACTTCCCCAAGATTACACAGCCATTTTCTTGAATTTAGTGAGACTTCCAGGCATATGTGTGATTTGAGCTTCAGGCATAATTAAGGCCAGGAAGATCTGACAGTTGGTGTATTCAACAATTCAGAACCTATGTGGTAGAAATGCAAAGTTGATCTATGCCCCTTCTTATCTTTTACAGGTATTAATTCTTTTAGTTAATTTTGTATTTCCAATCACATCAATTGTGTTTAAGTTTTATTGTACCCTCCTCCTTTTTCTAGGTTTCTTTCCTTTCTTTTTTTTAATTTCTTTTTAAAGATTTATTTTTTATTTATACATACAAGCTGGGGTACAGGCCAGAGGTGTGGGGCGGCGAGAGGGTTCACCAGAGACAGAGTGGGGAGCAGAACAGGCAGATCAGAAGTACACTGCTGAGGGGAGCAGCGGGCGAGGCAGGAGAGGTCTGCCGCACCATGTGGTCTTCTCCCCGGCCGGGTGTCGAACTCGCGTCGACGGCTGCTGCCGACAGCTCCACAGCTCCACAGCGCAGCGCTTAACCGCTGCGCCACCAGGGAGGCCCTCTTTCCTTTCTTTTTCTTCCTTCTTCCTCTCTCCTTCCCTCCCTCCTTTCTTCCTCCCTTTCTCTCTTCTATGGTTACTGGGTATGTATTTGGAGGAGAGAGGGATTCTCACTACCCTGCTGATATCTATACATTTCTTTCTCCAGAGATCTTCAAATTAGTATCATCACGGTTTGATGATGGCAATAGTTGAATTTACCCTTTTGCTCTGCCATAACGTACCATGTGAGTTTCTCTTACAGCTCTATACATGAGAATCCTTTTTGGAAACAGAGGCATAAGCGGCAGAAGCAGCAACAAAGATATTTCTTAACGTCCTAGCAAACCATCTGCCTTTAAGTGGGAGTGTGGCCTTAGCAAACCACATAGCAATTGCACTTCATCCACCTAATGGGATCACATATCCCATAGGTAATCAATTTTTCCCCTGAGAACTTCACAGAATGGGAGTCAATACCTCCTTGAGATACAACCAATAACTACAGGGTAAGAGTCATTCCTCTGAGCTTGGTGTCAGTCATGGTTTATAGGGGAAACAGAGAAACACAATTTAATCTGAGACACACAGATAGGTCTTTTCTGAGACACATGACCCAGGGACAACTTGAAGAGGTGTCCGATCTCACACACTTGACAATTATTAAAACTTCTGATGGAAGTGGGTTAAATATGTAACAGAGGCCTGATAGAACTCTGTAAATGCAGCACAAAGTAATACACCAACAAACACAAACTTGCCAGCAGATAGCAACACAATTCAGAAAGCAGCAGCTAAAATTGCTTGCTCATAAGCTGTCATCAGAGTCAGCCAAAGGAAAAAAAAGAACCCATTGGCAGCCCCTACCACCTAGACATCCCATTCACAGCACCCGTTATTGTGGCCCCCTACAGAGGCAGGGTGGATCCTCACTCAAATTTGGTTCAGCTCGTGAGACTGATGATCTCTTTCTCTCTCTCTCTCTCTCTCTCTCTCTCTCTCTCACACACACACACACACACACACACACACACACACACACCTGAGATGGTGTGAAAATTTTTATTACTCACATACTAGGACTTTCAGGGAGAGCAAAACAGGCCTCTCAAACCAGTCCAAATATGACTTGAAAGAGCACAGAAAGGAGATGACATGAGGTTTTATGGTAGTAGGAGAGGGGCCAGGTTGAAGATTGCTGAACATGGTTTGAAGTTCCCATTAATTACAAAAGAGGGAGCACTTAAACTTTCTCAACAGTTTTCTCAAATGTAAGTGGAAAAGGGAGAGATGGGGTTTAGAAGCTCTCCACTGTCAAAATTCATTGCAGTAAGGATGGTTTTATATTTAAAAACATTAACCATCTAATACACAAAATTAATAGAACAAGAAATAGAATAGAAATCAAATGTTCACCAAAAAAAAAAAAGCAACAATTATACTTAATAGTGAATAATCAAAGCCTTCTCGTTGTTATCAGGAAGGAGGCAAGGATAATTATTACTACTATTATTCAACACTATATTGCAGATTCTGGTGTAATAAAAGAAGACAAATATCTAAGAGTTAGAAAGAAATAAAGTACATAGCAGTTACGCATACATGACATGATTATGTATATAGAAAATCAAAAGAATCTCCAATTAACATCAATAAACGAATGTGTCAAGGTCACTAGAAAATCAGTTTAAAAATTAAATGTATATCTATACACTAGCAAGAAACAATTAGGAGGGGCCTCCCCAGTGGCGCAGTGGTTGGGCGCTGCACTGTGGAGCTGTCGGCAGCAGCTACAGTTAGACGCCCGGCAGGGGAGAATCCCACATGGTGCGGCAGACCTCTCCTGCCTTGCCCGCTGCTCCCCTCAGCAGTGTATTTCTGGTCTGCCTGTTCTGCTCCCCACTCTGTCTCTGGTGAGCCCTCTCGCCGCCCCACGCCTCTGGCCTCCTTGGTGGCCTAGGGGTTAAGTCTCATTGCTATCACCACTAAGGCCTGAGTTCAATCCCCAACCAGGGAACTAATCTACATATGGCGCAGCAGACCTCTCCTGTCTCACCCACTGCTCCCCTCAGCAGTGTATTTTAGGATACCTGCCCCTTCTCCCCACTCTATCTCTGGTGGGTTCTCACACTCTCTGCACCTCTGGCCTGCACCCCAGCTCTTCTACACATAAATAAACAAACAAACAACAAATAAATAAATCTTTTTTTAAAAAATAAAATGAAATTTAAAAAAGTATGAAGATAGGTTTACTTCATAGGCAGGATTGCCAGATTTAGCAAATAAAAAAAAATAATGTGCAGTTCAATATGAATTTCAGATAAATGGCAAATAGTTTTTAGAATAATTATGTCCCATGC
The DNA here is from genome assembly GCA_004024925.1 of Scalopus aquaticus. Lineage (NCBI taxonomy): Eukaryota > Metazoa > Chordata > Mammalia > Eulipotyphla > Talpidae > Scalopus > Scalopus aquaticus. Next base: position 230,424 of record PVIJ01000851.1, read on the forward strand.
ACTAGTTGGGACTTATATGAAACGTTTTTGTTTTTGTTGTTGTTGTTGTGAAATTCAAATTTAAGTGGGCATCTCCTATTTTGTTTGAGTGGCCCTATTCATAGGGAGAGTGGTGTCTGCTCTGAGGAACACAGCTATGGGCAGGAAGCTGGCCTCTCCAGAAGGGGTACTCATCTGGCCTTCACTCAAGGTGAAGGGTGATGAGGGAGGCCTGTAGGTAACTGCTGTTGTAGTTTCCCATGTGGAGGGGGAGTGCCAGTCTGCACCTGGCTCATTGGAAATTTTCCCTATTAGCTTTCAGGATTTTTTTAGAGCATGTGGCTCCTAAGCTCTGCTTCTACCATGCCCTTGACCTAAACCCTAGGCATGCATAATAGAAGACAGGGCGATCACTCATCCTCAGAGTTCTCTCCCTGAAAAAGGGTTTTGGATTTCCTATCACAAAAGGAAAACATTCCTAGTCAGAACTAACCCCGTGCTAATCGGAGCATCATCTGCCAACATGGATCATATTCCAATATCACCTTTTTGCCAGTGGCACTTCAAAACAAAATCTCTAATCCATACTGTTTGGAGAGTTTATTAACTCTCTTTTACATAGTATCAGGACAGAAAAAGCTGACAATTAACATAGTGTGGGTAAGTTTGAGGGTCAGAAACTATAAGGGGACCCAACTACTTGGGATACCCACATTTCTGTGAGTTTTACCACTAGGAGCTCTACCACATCCTCATAGCAAAAATCAGAGGAATGTCCATTGTATGTCAGGCAGGTGAAGTGGGAAATTAACCATTCCGAAATATACCGGCACTCTGTTTTTCTTACTAAGGTCCGCCCTAAACAGAAAATATTTTCCCTCCCCCTAACTGATGAGGGGAGGGAAATACCCAACTACAGACCCTCTAGCCATCCTGACCTAAGATTACAGAATGGTTTCTCCCCACTCCACACATTGTCCCATATCACTAGAGGTCTATTTACTATGGTTACTTTCATTTAATATATCAAGCTTTATGCAAAAAAAATAAAATCACCAGACACAACAAAAAGGCACTAATGACAACAAAACAATTTGAAGACACACAGCAAGCATCAGAATGAGACCCAGACAAATGAAAATGCATGGAATTTGTTGCCAATAGTCTTATTTTATAAGAAATGTTAAAAGAAGTGCTCATAGAGAACGAAAATATGTGTCAGAAACTCAGATAGACATTACAGAAGGAAAAACATTAAAGAAGGAATGAATGGAGATAAAGTAAAAACTTTTATTTTTTTATTCTTAATTGATCTAAAAGACAGCAATTTGTTAAAAATAATAATAGCAGCAATGATTCAAAATTTATATTTTATATATATATGTGAAATGAACAGACATCAAATGATACATAGTTAGAAGTACTTGGTTATTACAAGGCACTTTCACTGCTTATGAACTGGGACAGCATTATTTGAAAGTGGACTTGGATTAGTCGTAAATGTATGTTGCAAACTCAAAGGCAACCACTAAAAGAAATTTAAAAAGAATGATAATTAACATGCTAAGGAAGGAGAGAAAATGGGATCATATGAAATGCTCAATTAAAACTACCAAAGGCAGAAAATAGGAACAACGCCAATGACTAGAAAACAAGATGAATAGATCAATAAGCCTCCAACCAGCCTAGCTATGAAAAAAAAAGATACAAATCACTAATATTAGAAATGAATAATTGGAAATCACTATATATCCCATGAATATTAAAGGGATAATAAAGGAATACTATGAACAACTCTTTGCCCATAAATTTAATAACCTAGATGAACTGAACCAATTCCTTAAAAGATACAATCTGTCAAAATTCACACAAGAAGAAAGAGACATCTCAATAGGTCTGGATCTATTAAAGAAACTGAATCAATAACTAACAACCTTCCAAAACAGAATCAAGCCAGAAAGAAAACTATAGACAGTTACCTCTTATGAATTTAGGTGTAAAATCCTCAGCAAAATATTAACAGAGGGGGAAGAATGGGATGGAAGGGAGGAAAAAAGAAGAAAATATTAGCAAATTGAATTCAACAATGTATAAAAAGGATTGTACATGCCCAAGCAGGATTAATAAATAAATGAAGAGACATTCTGTGTTCATGGATAAGAAAACTCAATGTCAGAATCTCTAGATTTAATGCAATCCCAATCAAAATCACAGCTTATTTGTATCTACAAAATGATTCTAAAATTTTGGAGAGGCAAAAGACCCAGAATAGCCCGCACAAATTCATAGGAAAAAAAATTAAGGACTGGTAATATCCAGTTTGAGTCTTATTATAAACTATAGTAACCAAGACTGTGGTTTCAGTGAAAGAAGAAACAAATAAATCAACAATAATTAATGAAGAGCCTAGAAGTAGACCCAAAAATATAGTTACTAGTTCTTAAACAAAGGAGCAAAGTTAACACAATGGAGAAAAGATAGTATTTTAAACAAATGGTGCTGGAACAACTAGAGGTCCACATGCAAGATAAAATCTATATTCCTTTTACAAAAATTAACTCAAAATGCATCAAAGACTTAAGTGTAAAACACAAAACTATAAAGCTCCTAGAGATAACATGGGAGGAAATCTAGATGACTTGGATTTGGCAATGACTATTTAGATACAACATCAAAAGCATGATTCTTGAAAGAAATAATTGGCAAATTGGACTTCATTAAAGCTTAAAACATCTGCTCTGCCTCAGAACACGGTCAAGACAGTGAATGAGAAGTCAAGACAGACTAGAAGAAAATATTGTAAAAGACTGTTATCCAGAATATACAAAGAACTTTAATAACTCAACAATAACTAAACTGATTAAATTAGAAAATAGGCCAAAGACCATAACAGATTCCTCACCAAAGAAGATACTCAGGTGGCAAATAAAAGATACTTCTCATCATATGTCATTAAGAAATTACAACTGAAAACAATGAGATACCATTACACATTCATGAGGACGGTGGGAACCCAAAACTCCGACAACACCAAGTGCTGACACTGTAGAGCAACAAAGACATTCATTGCTGACAGGAATGCAAAAGGGCACAGTCATGTAGGAAGACAGTTTGACAGAGTCTTACAAAAATAAACACACTCTGATCATACAATCTAGCAATAACTCTCCTTAGTATTTACCCATATGAGCTGAGAATTGTGTCCACAATAAAGACCAACACATGATGTTTGTAGAAGCATAAAGTCACCAAGTGTGACAAACACACCACTCTGGTGTAGGAATTTGGTAAAGAGGAGGCTATGTGTGTGTGTGGGCTGGGACAGGGAGTAAATTAGAACTCTCCCTGCTCAGTTTTGATATGAACCTAAAACTGTGCTAAAAATTAAAATCTCTTTTTTTTAATGGTACAACACTTTGCAAGACTAATATACATTGACTCTTGATGGGACAGTTCCATTCCTATGTATTTATTTAAGCAAAATGAAGGTACATGTCCACACAAAGACTCAGTAACATGCTCATAACCACTTTCCGGAAGGTAACCACAAACTGGAAATAGCTTAGGAAGCCATCCCTCAGAAGGGGTAAACAAATTGTGCTACGATTATACACTAACACACTGATCAATCAGAATGAACTACTAAAATCCACAAGAACCTGGATGAATCTCAAAAAAAAATTGCTGAGTGAAAAAGTCAGACTATCTACCTCTCTATCATCTATCCAGCCATGTGTGATTCATTTATATAAAGTTCTAAAATTAATTAAGATGAAAAATGAAAACAAGTGACTGCCTGGTGCAATGAGATTATAGGGAAAGGACACAGGATTTTCTAGAGTAATGTTCTATGTCTTGATATGATGTAGGTTACAGAGGCTCACTCGTGTGTCACAGCTAAACTCCACACTTAAGAGCTATGCATTTCACTGTTGGTAAATTATATCTCCATTAACAAAAATAATCTAAGTGAAAGAATATTTCACTTTTTGAGTTTCTATAGTGGAGATGGGAAAGAAGTGAACAGGGAACGGAACTTAGGTTAGCCAGGGAGCAGGTGCTACAAGGGCCCAACCTTCCCAGCCAGGCTGATTCTGTGCCCTTCTGGAAACGGCAGGCTATTTCTGGGAATGGGCTGTGGGAATAAAAAGAGGAAACTCTGAAGGAAGTTCACCAGCTCCCCTGAAGCTTCTTTTGCAGCATCGGTTCCACAGCCTTGTGCCAGAGCACCCGTGATCTGTCACTAATCCCAACCCTAGGCTTAAAGCAAGATTATAAAGGATTACCAAATGCAAGTAGCCAGTAAGTGCCAAGAGCTCTTAGGGGAGTATTTTCTTTTTAGGATATTCCTACTCTATAAGGAAGATGATGTTGAGATATCTTTCAGAGTAGAAATTACTCTAAATCATCTTGAACCGGGGGGAATTAGTAATGCATACACAATCAGACATTTCCATTTTACAGAAATAAATGGCTTTTCAATCAGAAGGCAGATGTAGGGCCTCCCCGGTGGCGCAGCGGTTAAGCACTGCTCTGTGGAGCTGTTGGCAGCGCGACGCGAGTTCGACGCCCGGCCAGGGAGAATCCCACGTGCTGTGGCAGACCTCTCCTGCCTCGCCCACTGCTCCCCTCAGCAGTGTATTTCTGATCTGCCTGTTCTGCTCCCCACTCTGTCTCTGGTGAGCCTCTCCCCACCCCACGCCTCTGGCCTGTACCCCAGCTTATATGTATAAATAAAATAAATCTTTAAAAAAAAAAAAGAAGGCAGATGTAGAGAGAGCCTTCTTAGTCGGTGAGGTAGTTTTGAGTTTGTTTTCTCCCTTCTTACCAATCAATTTTCAATGAAGGCTTTTTTCCTTTTCTCAAACCCTGACCTCGTGGTAGGAGTTTCTCTGCATGACAGGTGTGAGCCTGGTGCTCGGAGACACTTTCAAAAGAGTCCTTCTCAGTAACTACATTTTACATGAATATGCACCAACATAAATTTAAGGCAACAATCAGAGTTTTTCTTGTAATAGTACAGACGCTCTGTAAGCCTCCCTTGTGACGCATGACATGCGTCAATCCCGTGGGCTAATGCTTCACCCCAGACCCTCCATCACATTCCACTTCTGGTGGCTGAAATGGCAGCCATGTCTCCCTTTGTCTCCTCTGGGCTATGACGAAGAGGAGGAACAAATATAAATATATACGTGTGTGTGTGTGTATGCATGCATATATGTATGTATGTATGTATGTATGTATGTTGCCTGATCCCTACTGGAAGGCAAGAGGGACGTCTGGGGATTTGGGATCGCAGTTCTGGAGGCTTCCTGGAGGAAGGTCAGGAGGGAACCACAGAAGCTGGCACCGTGGAAAGTGCCTCAAGAGGATTTGCCTTGTCTTTCTCCCTCCCTGGGTGGAGCTGGCAGAAGAGAATGAAGGCGAAGTTATTTTCACCATCGTCAGTGCTTTGAACTGAGTCTCATTGCACACTGTGGAAAGTGACCTCTCAATGTCCTCTGCACCCTCCAGTTGACAAGAGCTGGAGCAGCACGTGGAGTGGTCAGAAACTCCCTGCGCTGTGGATAAAGGCACACAGGCATTGCATCCAGAGAAGTAGCCCCACAGTGTGCTCTGCAAAGCAGGGGTAGACAGGGTGTGTAAAAGTGGAGACATATAAGAGGAGCCCTACAGTTCAACAGCCTGGTTACTAAGCAACACAACATTGAAAGTTTTAATGCGCTCTGAACCATTCTACACAGCACAGAAGGCTGCAGTGTTCACACGTCGGCTTTGGCGCTGTCCACATCCTTCACATTCTTTCAGTAGGTGCTCCCTGCGGACAGCACTGGGTCTGTGGATTCCCTCCAGACAGCATCATCCTGCACTGCAGCTTGTAAGGATGAGGCATTTAGTCTTGCACTCTTGACGATGGTGAAAATAGCCTCGCCTTCATTCTCTTCTGCCAGCTCCACCCAGGGAGGGAGAAAGACACGGCAAATCCTCTTGAGGCACTTTCCACAGATGCCAGCTTCCGTGGTTCCCTCCTGACCTTCCTCTATGCTTGGAAAAATGTAAGGAGTACACGTTAACCCCTGGGCCCCAGAACAAAGGGCCTCCTCATTCTCTGGCCACGGGAGCCAGCCCCAGACTGGATGGAGACTCCTGGCAAGGACCTGGGCTGGACTCAGCAGCTGGGAGGAGGTGGCTGCCACCAGAGTTACTCACACTGCTGCCCAGTTGTCTCAAAGTTACCTGCACTATCACCCTTTGTTCTAATCTTATTATGAAGGTCTGGTCCTCCCCACCCTGCTCCTCTAGTAAAAATAACTCCTCTGGGCTCTACCATGGGACACACATCGGGGCCATTGAGGAGATTTCATCTGGAATTTCAATTCTCTGGCCACCTGTGGGTCCTACCCGCTATGAACACAACCCTCTCCTGGTGCTAAGGCAGGGAGAAGTCAGCGGGCTGGGCTCCAGGGGAGGGAAGAAGTTCAGCAAGTCCTTGGATAAAGAGGTTTTGTTCAGTGTCAGGCTGGGATTCTTTTATTCTCATCAACATTATGATGAAATGATGTTGAACAAAAAGACTTTATTGGAGAATTTGATTTTGTTATATGTCATCTTGCTTAAAGCTGCAGTTTCCAAGAAGTCAGCCACGATGTTAAGTGAAGACATACTGTGCTATAGTTCAGTTAAAAAGTGGACTTGGGGGGGGACCTCCCGGTGGCGCAGCAGTGGGGTGCTGCACTATGGAGCTGTCGGCAGCGGCGACAAAGTTTGACGCCTGGCGGGGAAGATTCCCACATGGCACAGCAGACCTCTCCTGCCTCGCCCACTGCTCCCCTCAGCAGTGTGCTTCCATCAATCTACCTGTTCTGCTCCCCACTCTGTCCCTGGTGAACCCTCTCACCGCCCCATGCCTCTGGCCTGTACCCCAGCTTATATGCATAAATAAATAAATCTTTTTTTAAAAAGTGGATGGGGGGGTGCATTTGGCACTTCCCAGCACCTGAAGAAAGATACAGGGAATCAAGGGTAAATGAATCAAGTACAAACTTGACCTTTTAAAGTTGGTGGAAGAATGGAGTCAGAAATGGATCTGCCACGGGTCCTTCTTCTCCAGCTCCCCACCCCTCCATGTCTTAGGAGACTTTGTCACCTCATGAACGATGCAAGTGACCTCACTCATGGTTCTGGTCCCTGAAATTGGTTCTAAGGGCATTTTCTGCCAGGTGGTGATGGGAATGTTTTTTAAAGAAGATGTATCTTTATTTATCATCTATACATTAAAGATTACCTTTAAAATCTACCATAAGAGACATACTTGTGATACCAGAAATTAAATGTGATGCTTTATGTTGCAGGTACTATCAATGCCAGACCCGGATTAGATAATAGGCTAAAGCTGAACCATCCTCTGCTAGGCTCAGTGGTTGACTATGAAGCCTTTTCATTCAGGGATGGAAATCCCCCCAGCCTTGGAAAAGAAAGAAAATCAGTACCAAGAGAACTGACCTGGTCACCCATGCTGGCTGTTGATGGCAACCTGTCCCTGTGTGCACAGTACAGACAGAGGACAGGTGAGGACCTGGCAGAGGGTAATGCAGGGGGCCCAGAGGAAATTCCAGGGATTCCAGAGGAAAGAGAGAGCAGCCTGCTGGACTCCCACCAAGGACAAAGGTCCATCCCTCCAAGCATTGACCACTATGTCCTTCCAGTTCTTGGACAAGGCGTTTATCCATGCTAGGCAGAGCCTTTCCCATGCTACTGCCCAAGTACCAGCAAGCTTACAAATCATACTACTGATCCTACTACTCTTCTGCCTGCCTTTTGTGACTGCACGACATCAGGGAGCCAGGGCAATCCTCTCCATGGCTTTTAGATCCTTCCTAATATAGCACAAGCCCACAATGCCGTTTTCATTTTCTTTCATCCCCACCTCCATCACACAGAAACATAAGCTGCACCTGTATTTCAGTTCTTGAGCTTTCTGGTGGGTCCCTGAACACATCAAGCTTCTTCATACTTCCATTGTAATCATGACATTAGCTTATTTTCACTGAAAACTTATGTAAGGCACTGTGACATGGTCTTCACATTGATTATCTCATGTAATGCACACAACACCACTGTGAAGTTGATATTATTTCATTGTCAATTTATAGCCATAGAAAATTAGTAATTTCCATAATAACAGGCGTTATGAGTCCGATCACTCCTTCTCCAGAGCCCATATTCTTAACCAAGAGTTGGCAAACTTTTTCTTTAAACAGTGAAATAGCATTTTTTTTTTTTTACATTTTATGAGCCTTGCACCTCCTTGTGCAACAACTCAACACCCCCAGTGCAGAGCAAAAGCGGTGACAGTCAGACACATTGACGTTGGCATTGACGTAGGGCGTCAGGCACATGCACCCTGCTCCCGACCTCCTCGCCAATCCTTCCTACTCCTCCTGGCATCATCCACGCCAAACCCAAAGCCTCCATCCCAAGAGGGCAGGGTTGATCAGGACACTGTGCCGTGGAAAGGAATGCTTCTTTCCCAGAACGGGGTGGAAGCACATTTCTTGGTCAATCATTGTGCAACCAGGGTGGAGGGAGGGAAACCACTTCCGTTGTCTGGGAAAGATTCCTCTCCTACCAGATGCTGAGTGAGCACCTTTGGGGTGAGGAGTAGCCTGTCCTGCTAGATTCTGTGCCCCCAAAACATTGAAGAAATTTGACTGCGTATTGACAGTCACAGCAGGTTTCCTCAGGCTCATCTCAATGAGCTTTCTCTTTCCTGCCCCGGTGGCCCATTTAACCACATGTTTCCATAAAAACTGCAAGCCTGCAATTGCCTGCAGTGCTCCTGATCTTTGGTACTTAGCGTCAGGACTGGAAAAAATGAACCTCATTCCCATTAAATCAATCACCATAATCGTTTGTAAGCCTTCACTCCCTCTGAGAAGGTGTGTAAGGATTTGAGATTTCAAACGTTAAGATTAGAAATACAAATTTGGAAATTACGTGTGACATCATCACACTTGTAAGGACACATTGTTATGATTCATTGCTTCTATATGCCCCTCAACTGTCTGTCCACACCTGTTAAGATGTCTGATTTTTGATCCTAAGTAATGGTAAAATCTGTGGGAATAAAATGCAGAGCATTCCTTAATGATTTTTGTCTTACTTGTTTTAAATGTTTGAAGTTAAGCTTTAAGTGAATTCCAAAAGAGCCCAGAAAAAGGTGTCTATGATTTTAATTGGAAAGAATGACTTAGATGATACTCACTCCATGAGAAAGCACAGTCGGGAAGGAAGTACAGGCACTGGCACAATTCTGTAGACAGCAGTTTATGGGCAAGCTGCCTGGGGGATGTCGCTGGGCTCGCAGAAACTGCCAATTATGAGCAGCATAGAAAGCAAATGTTGTTCTTCCAGGGTAAAAATTCAGCTCCTCTGTCCCTCTAACCCTTCCATGTCGCCCCCAAATGCCATGTCCAGGCTACCAAGAACAGCCAGAAGTTCCAGATGGACAAGTTCAAAAAAAGGTGGGAAAAACACTGCAGGCGACTTCTTGCTCGGGCCATTGGGCAAATGTCTGTAAGCCCTCAGAGAGTTCCACCCTGATGGGAAGGGAGGTGCTGGTGGAGGAGAAAACCTGTGTGGGAAGGGGGTACACAGAGGAGTGTCTGAGTAAGCAGAGGAAAGGAACAATTATCACAGATCAGTTCCTTGTCTCCTTTGTTTGAGAACATGACTAAGTTGTGACTTCAGTGGATTCACATTTAGAACTATTGTGTTGGGATCAAGTCAAGGCTGGAAGGCAAGAGAATTTCTTTCTGACTAAAGGAAGCCAAAAATGCAAGCTTCATATTTCATAGATTTCTTGATGCTCGGGGTGATCTCACTGTTTGTAAAGCCCAACCCTTCCCAATCTGCAAGCTCACCTTCCAGGGCAGAGCCCGGCCCATTTTCACCATATATAAACCGCTGCTGGCAGCTGGGCTCACAGACCCGCTCCTCTCAGCTCTACCTTCAGCCTCTCAATCTTCTTCATCCTCCTCGTCTTCAGGAACCATGACTAGCAAATCCACCATCAGGACCCAAAGCAGCAGCAGCCACCGAGGCTTCAGTGCCAACTCAGCCAGAGTCCCCAGCACCTGCCGCTCCGGCTTCAGTAGTGTCTCCATGTCCCGCTCCAGGGGCAGTGGGGGCTTCGGTGGAGTGTGCGGAGGGGCTGGCTTCGGCAGCCGCAGCCTCTACAACTTGGGGGGCTCCAAGAGGATCTCCATCAGCGGGGGCAGCTGTGGCATCGGGGGCGCCTATGGCAGCAGAATCGGCGGCGGCTATGGCTTCGGAGGGGGCGCAGGGAGCGGATTTGGTTTCGGCGGTGGAGCCGGTAGCGGCTTTGGCTTCGGTGGTGGAGCTGGACTCGGAGGTGGCTTTGGTGGCCCTGGCTTCCCCGTGTGCCCCCCTGGAGGCATCCAAGAGGTCACCGTCAACCAGAGTCTCCTCACTCCCATGAACCTGCAAATCGACCCCACCATCCAGCGGGTGCGCACTGAGGAGCGCGAGCAGATCAAGACGCTCAACAACAAGTTCGCCTCCTTCATCGACAAGGTGAGCGGGGAAGCTGCCTGCGGGCAGCTGTTTCAGAGCCCGATCAGGGCTACCACCGTGTCCTCCCAGGGAAGACTCAGAGGGGGGGGGGAAGGGACAGGCCAGCCCTGCACGGAGGCAGGAGGGCTCCCCCTTGACCACCACAGGGGTAGATGGGTCATAAGAACTCTTGTGGCCCTTCCACCTGCCTTATATAAGGCTGAACAAAGAAAGGCAACAGGCATGGATAGCCTTGGCTTCACCTTATGGGGGAAAGGCTTCTCGGGCTCTGGATGAGAGGGGAAATAGTGAGAAAAGGGAAAAGATATTCTGCCAGATTAGAAAAAGAAAGAGAAATGCTAACTTATAGACAGCATGGGCATTAAAAGAGGATGTTTCAGAGGAGACTCGTGGATTCAGTGGGATCAGTAGATCAGAACCCAATCATTATTTGCATTTGATTTTAATCATTAGTTTCTAACATTTGATGAACTTGCTACCTCAGGACACATCCAAAAGATAGCTGTGCTCAATTAATGGGCGACACCATGTTTGTAACTCGATTGGTGATAAAACTTGTTAAGGAAGAGGAGAAAAATGAAAGTCACAGGGAGGCACCATCACTGAAAGAGTGAGAACACCCCAGAGGGCCCAGGTCAGGGGGGCGGGGAGCGATGTGAACTTTGGATGGAGGAGACGGTTTTGGGGCAGCTGTCAGCCTGAGGCTCGGACAGGCTATTGCAGAATAACCAGCACCAAGAGACCCCCAGGGCTACCGGGAGACCTGACAACTCACCTGTCTCGTCCTTGCTCTGCCGAAA